>CABFVX010000342.1:134962-153227 GCA_902151425.1 Timema shepardi
TTTTTTTTTTTTTTGCTTAACATTTATACATTCGGTTGAGTGTTAAATTTATGGTCTGGACTCTGGTTTGTTAAATTAATAATATGATTATGTTGGTTCTGAACCACCAATAAATAGTATTAGAGCTCTAAGAAAAAATATTTTAATTTAAAAATGATTTCTTTATTATTAATTTATTGAATCTCAAATTCACGAATCTCGAATATCCTCATGTGTTCGAGATATTTGAGGCCTATCCTTTGTGTTTGTATAGTGCTCAAAGGTCTTACAATCATTCAGGCCCAATAAATTTGTCTCATTAATATTGTGTTAGAAACATTGACTAAGAAATTTAAAAATATAATTTTAAATTTTCAGACCACTTCATCAACAGATTGTCTAACTTAGCATGTGTTTTTTTTTAATGAGGTTAAGGAAAACCTAAGCTAACGGCGTATGAAAATAGAAATGTGTCATTGTCAGCCCAAAGTAGTTGGGTGTAACATATAAACACTGCTTGCTACTTGAGCTACGTACTATGAGTGTGATTATTCCTTCCATACAGTTTTTAAATTTAATCAACAAAACTGATTATGAATCTACTATTTATCTAGGGGGAAAAAAAGTATTTTAATTTTGCATATCTAGCTCATTTAAAAAAAAACGATTCACACAAACATAGTAATTAACGATGATATAAATAATATATAAACAAATCTGTAAATACCCCAATACTGACTGTCCGTAGTAAAATGAGTGTATTGGGAACATAAATAGTAGTATATAGGTCTGTCCATAAACTATGTAGGCATTTTGGGGGGGAGGAATAGTACTCGGCGTGACCAAGAGTGATGAGGGGGAAAGGGAGACAGATAAATAATTAATAAACCAACAACGATTGACTCATCGACTTTGATTGTCAAGCTTGGTGAACATGTTTCATTAAAAGGGTTGTTTAGGCTCTACAGTTAAAAATACTATTTAACTGGGCAGTAAGTGATAATATGACATAATATTAGAAAGGGGGTGGGGGGGTTCACAAAATTGTGATGAGGGGCAAAAAGGGGTAAAAAAAAGAATGAGATAATTTATTGACAACTCCTATAAAATGTCAGCTGAATTTTAATAATAAATCCATATAATACTCTGGGATGAATACAAATTTGGCAAAATGTACCTGGAGGACAAGTACTTTAAATTTAAATAGTCCAATAATATATCTAAGCATATAAGGGGAACTGGACATGGCCCACAAATTTACCAGAAAATTTTCAAGTCTAAATAATAGCATTGAATACATATAGCAAGCCTAGTTTTAAAGGCAATCTAGGCCTCTTCTTCAAATTTAGGGTTTCTTGCAAACTCAATGTGTGATGGTAAATGTTTTCAGATTGGGTAGTAATTTCAAGATGGTCTGGTTTTGTTAAACTTGGTCTATATTTTATTGAATTTATTCTTGTGATGTCAGCCATCAAAGTTATTATGTTTGCCCTATATACCATGAGAATACACTTTTAATTATTGCTACACTACTGTAAATTTTATTTAAATTATTTATTTATGAAGGCCTAAGCCGCTTCTACATACTCGGTATCCGTAAGAAGAGATTAACTTCAGAGTAACACAGATTGCTCTGTAAGGACTGTCTTTACATTCGGCTAAGTAGAACCGATCACGGGTAGACAAACAAATGAACATTGAAATGGGAAATTAAAGAATCGATAATACTAAAGGAAACGGTCGCCATTTTCTAAACATATTGTATTTTCATTTATCTACCTTAAAAATGAATTACTAAAAAACTTCATGTAGATTATGACTACAGGTGTTTTAACAACAACAAAAAATGCTAATGTCCATTTTGTTTATCAAATTTGCTGAAATTTCTTTATTTTATTAATTTTGGTTGGCACAATTTCCATTATTACGGACACAGTATTTATTAATTACCATACAAACTTAAGGCCTATAAGGCTACGGAACTTATTGGGTATGTAGATGAGGCTTTAATCATTATTGAAATATTAGCTATTGTGCTACTATTATAATACAAATAAACATTATTTTTATAAACATATAACAAAACAGGACCTATTTTTGTAAACAACCTAAAAATATAATTATTCGCTGTGTAATGTAAATCACCTTTTTGTGTGGTGTATTTTTCTTGGGGATATTTCATTGTTTTGTAGACTACACAAGCATCACTTTATATAAATACCATGTAGCAGATAAAAAAGTGTAAAAATATTATAATGTACTTTTCATAACACTAACAATACAATTTTAATGGAACACTCTTTAATATGTCAGACATGCTTTTGATAATCACTAACACTAACATTTTAAGACTATTTTAGTAGTAAAATTATAATTATTATATCTTCTATTCAGTATGTATAATCTCTTGATCGTGTGTTAAGTTAGGTATATTTTATTGTGTACAATTGTTAGTAATTGATCATCATCAACTGTTTCCAGCCTGTGGCTGGGTCAGTTTAGTAAAACGCCTACAACTTCCTCTTTACTTGCATCCATTCTTCTCCTCTCACTTGTCCACTTATTATATGTTCCTCCCATCTCCTTGATGTCTTTTTCCTACATACTCTATCTCCATCATTCTCTCTGGTATTTTTTCCTTCTCCATCCTCATTACATGTCCATACCATCTCAGTCTTGATTCCTCTACTATCTCATGTACTCCAACATCCTCATTAAATGGCCATACCATCTCAGTCTTGCTTCCTCTACTATCTTATGTACTCCCTGTACCGCCACTCTTTCCCGGATAACTTCATTCTTAACGTGCTCCTCATAAACTTCATTCCCATGTCCTCTACTTTCCTAATCTCTCATTGTAATATTTCCGCTGCATATTTGACTATGGGACTTACACTTGGAGGCTACTTACTTCTCTTTTCCATAGCAGCTCTCTTACACACATGTAGAACTTCTCCCCCTGATGCCCTCTTAATACCATCAAATTACAATAATCACTTAAAAAGTCACATTTTGACCAAAATTCCATTTTAAAGACAAATGTTTTACTCCAGATTATGTCCCATCTATAACACTGAGGATTATCTGTCTTGTAAATGTTCACATAATTTTTGATATATAGTCAATTTTATACTCGCAATGGATATGTAATAATGATTCTTGGTTTTAAATTCCGCTTAGTCACAAAAAACTAATCTAACGCTCTCCCTTTTTTTGACAATACATGTAAATGTGACTATTATTAAATACTAACTAGTCATATGTATTATGTATGAAAAAAAAAGTGCATTGAGCAAAAATAATTGGTAATAAATAAAATGATAGAATATTAGGAAAATAGTAGAGCACAAATAAAAGTAAAAAACACTAACACATATTAACACACACTTCAATATTTCAATGCTATTATAGCATCTTCCTCAGGAAGTAGTAGTAATTAGTTTAAACAGGGTGTTGTTCTGATGATGCTATAATAGCATCGAGATATTGAAGTGTGTGTAAATATGTGTTAGTGTTTTTTACTTTTATTTATGCTCTACCATTTTCCTAATATTCTAACTAGTCATATGTTAATAAACTATTTTTAAACCAAACAAAATATTTATTAGTCGACCTTTTGCCATTTTTGATATTGTCACACTTCTTTTTCCTTATCAACCCCTTTTCAAACAAACAATTTTGAATCAAAATTGATAGTGTTTTTATTTTGTTTTGAGTTTAAACTTTAATGTAAGTGTGGTATTGGTGAAAATGTTTTTTTAAAAAAAAGGAAGTATTTTTTAGACCTACACTTTTTTTTTAAATTAGAACTAATATCTTTAAAGAAAAACCTGCTATTATTTTTCTAAGTGAAGTCACATTTCTCTGATTAAAAATAAATAGAAAGGTTTTGTTCTTATGAATTTTATTTAAACAAGCATAGTGATTATTTTCTAGGGCAAAGGTCAGATAAAATAAGTATATTTATGGTAGGCATAAATTAGCTAGTAGTTGGTTAGGTATTTGTATAACTTCTTACTCATGGTAGGTGAAGGGGTTCACTGGTAACCACAATCATTTAATCAATTTGTACATTATTAGTTGTAATAAAATACAGGGAAACTAATATAACAAGCAGTTAAGCTATGGCCAGACAAGGGATAAATGTTGTTTTTAGGTAGAACAACTAACGCTTGCTATGTCCAGTCTAGCTCTAAATGACGCTCGAGGTGGAACGATGAATAACGCTCTCTGCAAAAAATCACAACACCTGATCAGACGGGAATGTGAAATGTCATCACATGTGGATCATATGTGAACGTTAAAAACCTATGAAAACATAATAAATCCCAACTGGACGGCAGATTTTGTAGTTCTTAAAATGTATCCCAGTGGATTCAAGCAGCAACACGTCCTTGAAGAGGATTCTAACAGAGTGACATTTACCACCTTGTCTAGCCAGTCACAGTTTAATTTACTTGTTGAATTATTTCAGCACCTTTTGTCACTCGTTTTAAGCAACGTTACCGCTTGTCTGATTGTAAACCTTATAATGTGTATCCATGGAAGATGAGTTGATGTAGCGTATATATATATATATTTTTTAACATAATTTTTTTTAATGATCAAATCTTCTAATAAAAGGACCTAACTCTTTGAACATTAACCAAGCATTTATTAGTTTCAGAAACCTTATCCCGTCCCCTCAATTGTTTTGAAGAAGCAAAATAATCTACGATTTTAAAGCAGTTTTGCTGGCTGACAGACAGATTCAAGTGCAGAATACTGAGTTATAACTTATGAAGGAAAATCTATTTTCACATTTCAAGGTAAGTTACATAATAACAATCTAAATACAGACACCTGCATCAGTGTTAGTGTGGTCTAAGGCGTCACGCTCGCAATCAACCAGTTTGTTGGTGACAAGTTTCCAGGTTCAAATCTCGGTCAGGAATACCAAGAGTGGTTTTATTCAATTGTTTCAGACTCTGCCTCCACACAAATGTAAGAACATTTTCTCTAAATTCTATTGTCCTCATTCATACCCCATTAGTGTAAATATGTGGATAGCTTTTGACAGATAGTAAGAATTGAGGCATATAATTCTTTTTATCGTAAGTGAAACTTATTGGTTAATGTTGTCAGCCTGTTATTTAATTTGAAAGGGTTTGTTCACGATTCCAACATTTTGGTTCTTGTATTTTCCTTCACTAAATGTGACGAAAGAATGCTCGATACGAATTTAAAAATCTGTGGCCGTATGGTTTAAGGTAGGGATACTCAATTATTTATTAAAGCGGGCCACCCCAAAAAATCATATTTGCCGGGCCAGATATTTAATTTAGTCTGGCCGTAGTTTAGAATGTTATTAGGGTTTACTTTTCGCAATATGAAATGGAGGGGCGGAAAAAGTGTTGAAACGTAGTACGTTTGTTTATATATTTTATTAATATATTAGTGACATTAGCGTATAACCCGAACGGGTAGTAAGACGTGCTGCTAAATAATAATAATACAGTGACATTGAATATAAAAGTTATAGTAGTATTGGCAAATATGACAAATTAAATCATGTCAAAATTGTTTAAAGTAATAGTTCAAATATAAATGATTAATGGGAAAAGTGACAACGCTGGTCCCCTAGCAGAGCATTTATCAAAGGTCCTGCAATCACCCTTAGTTTCTCCACTCTACTTTTAATATATTTTTTTCCCAAAAATCTTTTATTTATTCCTTAAATTCAATATTTTCTCCAATAATTATGTCCCTGCCCTCATGGAAAATAAATAAAATGTACACTCCGTTTACCCTGAAAGGTGTCATTCATACCTTGATTGATTACACTATGGCCCTGTCTTGTGAGTTGTACCATAGTGTAATAATACGTGGTAAGGTTTCCTTTTCGTGACAATGTAGTTTTTTTTTATGTGATTGACTGAAAATTGCTGCGAGACCCCTGCCAATCCAAGGAAAGCTTGCTACACTACAGAATGAACTAAAGGTACATTAATAATTTGATTGTAATTCAAGGCCACACAACATTACAATTTAATGCAAATTAACTTTTCATTAACTAAAAAGAAAAATTAACTACCTTTTGTAACCAACATAGAGGGTGACCTGGTGGTAAGGTTTTAAGACTTCTGTGCTAGGAGTCCGGGGTTCAATCCTCGGTCCCGGCACAGATTTATCTGATTGCCAAACCCTTCCTTCAACTCTGACAAGACATGTATTAATCACAACTTGTGAATGTGGGGAATGCCAGGCCTCCATCGTGGTTCGGATTCCACGTTAAACTGTAAGGTCCTCCATTTCATCTCACAATCACCCTACCATTACACATTAGTGTATGTGCGTATAACGCAAACAGGTAGTAAGACGCGGTGCTAATAATAATAATGTAACCAACACTAGTTTAAATTTAGTAGGATTCTGCTAGGAAGAACAGTTTTTAACAGTTAATAAAGTTACTATTTTTTTATATATTCATACGTCAAGTCATGTGATCTACAGCTGTCACTTTTGATAGATATTATCAATACCTATAAAATAATATTCATAATATAGTAAAATGTTATCAGGATTGACCACAAAAAAAATATTTTTGGATTTTTTGACTGTTCTTCATATGAAAATTGGACTATATTTAATGTACAGTCCATTTACCTTGAAAGAGAGCAATCTTAGCTTAACCTTGCATTGTTCCTCTATGGTGTAGCTTATAAGATAAGATCATAATATAATAGATCAAAGTAATACTACTACTTTTAAAGGTAAAAAAAAAGTATTCATTCAATAATTGATTATTTGTTTTTAAAAAATATTTTTATTCAACAGTCTATACACTAGACTTACAAGTTAAGTATAAAAGTTTACATAGCCAAACACACATTATTTTAGTAAATGTACCAATGTATTCCGGATACACAGTTTGTTGTCACATGATTATGACAAACTAGCCTGGTAGGTATTTACAAAAAAAAGGGGGGGGAATGTTAATACAATATGAATGCTTTGTGTTGGACGTATGATATTACAAACTCGCGGAAGAAATATTTTTACTAAACTATAGCCCAAGAAAACTGTGCAAGGTGTGAATGTAATGGACATGAGAAATGGTCGGTGTTCTCTCAATTTTCATAGGATTTTATTTTGTCAAAATAAATCGAATATTGCTCCAGTAGGATCGTATAGTTTAATTTTCTACACACGGTGATATCAACAGTTGTTGAATATCTGTCAAGGGTGTCCTGGAATTTAATGCCGCTATGCTCATGACAGATATTAAACAACTGTTATATCAAATGAAGAAAATTAAACTCTTTGTTTCTACCGAAGATTTTTCGTTGTTGTCAAAAAAAAGTTTTACTATAAAAACTGCAAAACCATTACCCCTACGCGCACCTAATTCCACATTATTTATGGTCTTATCTGTTTCTATCTAACTTTTAAAAATTATATCATGGTTTTTTACCCCAATTTTTTAATGGTTGTATTAACTAAATATTCTAATAACATTTGTTACAGTAATCAAATACACTAACATCAGTTTATTAATTGAGAGTAATTAGTAACATTTGCTATGCAAATTCATTACATCAGTATTGTGTTGAAGACTTAATCAAGGTATTTTAACTAATCTCAGGTAGTGAATTAAACAGGAGATATTCAAAAGTAAATTTTGAATATAATTTTCACTGATCAGTTTAATATTAGTAGAATATTTTTAAATATCATTGCAATGGTTAATTAAATTACTTAGCTTGTTTATGTGAATACTTATATTGAAAAATATATTAATTTAAAACTTAATTAAATACTCTTAAAAAGACTACACACTAATTCCATATATGAAAGCATTATTAACATTATATAAACATATATTAATTAGTAATAACAATGGCCATAATTAAATAAGCAATGCTGGATTAAGGTATTTGGGGGCCCTGGGCTATTGAAGAATTTAGTGCTCTATACACTTATGCCCCGTAATTGGCCCAAGCCTTTATAAAATGTCAGTTTATGTATTGCATCGATGCCAATAAACAATAACTTAATAAGTTTCATAATAATAAGCAGTAAGTTTAGACAAAACTTTTGAAAAAAAAAAAATATATATATATATATATATATATATATATATATATACACACACACACACACACACACACACCTATTAGCTGTAGAAAACTAAACTGAAATTTAAATTCCCATGTAATTTATTACTAAGTAATTACAATTAAACTTTTTTTTTCACTAAAAGGAATTAGATGTGAGCTGAAGCTAGCACCACAATTGCACTTTCAAACCAGCCCATTTGACAAAAATGAGAAACAAATGGTTTCAGAGTCGTTAGCCGCCAATTTTTTAATTTTTAAAAATTTGGCAGCCAAGACCCACTTCAAATAGTTATGAGTCATTTAATTTTAAAAAAAAATCCAAATGAAGATTACTCTAAACAGTTTATAGAGGCATTTTATTTTCCAAACATGTCCAGTCAAAAGTCATTTGAAATAGCTTAGCTAGGGAGATCCGAATTTTAAAAAAATAATCAAGGACTACTTTAAATATCTTGTAGAAAAATCTAATTTAGAAAAGAGATCACTCAAAATAGCTTCTAGAGGTATCCACATTTCAAATAGATTATAGAGAAGTCTAATTTCCAAAAATTTCAGACAAAAGCTCTTCCAAATACAATATAATAAATCTTCAAACGGCTACCAACTTTGGATGGTAGCTATGAGTTGTTGAAGTTGTATGATACAGTTTAGGGTGACTCATAGCTGGGGCCCTTAAACCAACGGGGGCCTTGAGCTGTAGCCCCCTTTCCTCCCCTTAATCCAGCACTGTAAATAAGCACTTCATAAAATCTTCATTCAAGAATACCAACATCTGGACCATTAACAAGATATATCTGCTGCAATCCATAACCAAGAGGTAAGATCAACATATCATTTGTTTTTTAGTTGCCTCAATTGTTAATAGTTGCTCTTACCTAAATATAACATAGCTAATCCATTTTAGAAATCGTCCAAATAAGTGGTCAGTTTGGATTGGTCACAATCAAAAAAAAATGTCTATGTGAAAAAATAAATGCTCAATTTTACTATAGTTACATAACTAAGTAAACTTTAAAAAATATATTATTCTAGTCAAAATATTTATGTATTATTACTATTATAACTTAAATGATAACATTAAATTTACGTGGTGGTATAATAAGATATTAATATCAAAATAAGCTGGTTATTATGTCCACTCGACCAGTCAAATGAACTGGGGTGATTATTTTCCATGACACGACTTACTGGAGTTATATTTCTTTCTCTACAGACAAATGCTGATGCATTTTCTTAAAATTCATCATCATTGTGACCTTGGGTAAGTTTTTTTATCCCCCAAATGCGAAAGCAAGACTGAAAAACAATGCACATGATTCTTGTAACGCAATAAAACGTGTGACACCTTAGCTCAGTATTTGAAGTGCCCGTACATTAATCTAAGGGTCCTGAGTTGAGTTCCTGTGTTGGTGTGAAATTGACCATCCCTTTAACCTGAGTGTTAGATTGAAATGAAGATGTTGAATACATGAGATAGTAGAGGAAGCAAGACTGAGATGGTATCTTCATGTAATGAGGATGTTGGAGTACATGAGATAGTAGAGGATGCAAGAATGAGATGGTGTGGTCATTTAATGAGGATGTTGGAGTACATGAGATAGTAGAGGATGCAAGAATGAGATGGTGTGGTCATTTAATGAGGATGTTGGAGTACAAGATATAGTAGAGGAAGCAAGAATGAGATGGTGTGGTCATTTAATGAGGATGTTGGAGTACAAGATATAGTAGAGGAAGCAAGAATGAGATGGTGTGGTCATTTAATGAGGATGTTGGAGTAAATGAGATGCTAGCATTTAAGACACATTCCAGTGCCTTAGAACGTGGGCGAATTGTTAATACCATTTATTTAACAACTTTATTGTTATTAAAATATTTATGATTAATAATTTATTTTGTGTACATATAGAAAGCACCATAATAATCACATGTTGATAAAAAGTACACACAACCAAGAAACGTCGTCTTTAAACACAGCCAGTCAATTTGAGCACATCTATTTGTTTTTCTGTGCTAGGTAGAATCCTTAACACAGACACTAATAAAATCAAAATATATATTTGTAAAAAAAACCACTATTCCTTTAGGTCACAATTGTTTATTTAATATAGGGACTTTCCACTTTTCTTTGGATTATCTTAGTTTCCAAATAAAATAAAAGTAATATAAATAATTAATAGGGGTTCTATTCGATGTTATGTCATGCTAATATCAAAATTCTAAGTTTCTGTGTTTAGCACTCTAGCTTACATATATTTTTTTAATTCGTATAAGATTTTATTACCCAAAGTATTAAAATATTACTACTAGGCTATACTTGTGACCTGGGTCGTTAAAACAAATACATAGGGGACAGGTTGTCAAGAAATGTTATTTATATGGGAGACCCAGAGTCGCTATCGCCGGTCTTTAGAAGCCACCAGAGCTGTGGACTCTGAAGTCATTTTGGGTGGAGTTGGGAGTCTGTAAGATTGAACCGACTCTGGTCTAAAAATAAAAACTTATAGTACCATAACAAAATATGATAAATACATAACTTTAATTTTGTGCATTTATTTTATTTTTAAAACTGATATTTTAAACTTTGACAGATTTATTCACAATTCAAAAGAAGCTTGCCATGAAGTCATCTTTATTAGAGAACTTTACTGCAGTAAATATGTTACATTACTTGTTAATATACAGTAGCAATTTATGAAGTCTGAGTCGAAGGTTTATCGTACCGGCTCCACAGCCCTGCTGGGCACGCTCATATATACCAACGAAGCATTGCGTTCTGGCATCCTAGATGCGACATATTTGTCACACGTATGGCCATAGGTTAGGTTTGACATATAATATTCATATTTTGTGGGGGCTTTAAACTACAAATTAAAAATACGTTTTAAGGTAGTAATTTTAAAAATTATAGGCTACTACATTTTGGGTCAAGAACTAGGTTCTCGGTACAATTTGCCAGCATTTCTGTTATATTATTTTTTATAACATTAATGGGTAATAGTAAAATTGGCTAGGTATTTTTAGAGCCTTTATAAGTATTTAAAAAAATAAATTTTTTTTGTCATTTTTAGTTTTAATTTGAATAAAATATAGGTCTAGGCCTAAATTATTTTGCCAACAGTTCTTTTATTTTAGGGTGGCTAGATTTGAATACTTTTCTTTGTATTTTCAATAAGACTGCTCCATAGGTCCTATTGTCGGTATCGTTATTCTTTTATTTTTATCGCAGTAAAACATCCGATAAACTTGCCTAAAGGTAATCCCTTCCCTGATACATTATTTTGAACAAACACTGAAAAATTGAACCAAAGTTTAAAAATAATGGCTGTGTCAGTCGCGATCAATTCTGGTTGTGTACTCTGAGTAATAAAATGTGTTAAAAATATCTGTAAAAAAAACCAACAAATATTTCCCTCAGTCGTTGTACATTCCATCAATCAGAAAATCCATTCTCTTATAGTGCCTCCTTTCCCAAAATTCCGCGCCCCTCTTGTAAAGAAACATGAATAAAACAGCTAAAAGCGGGACGACGACAACCGTGCCAGAAATCGGAATTATGTAGTCGACTGGCGAAGGAGGTGTGTCCGTGGTGAGAGGATCTTCCAAGCTCAAATCGTATGTAGTGGTTGGCTTGTATTTCCGTCGCACTGAAGGGCTGGTTGCGTCTATGCTCTCTTCAAGCGCAGTGTCAGATGACTTTACTTGTATCGTCTTAATAGGAGAAGTTGAAGAGTTTGTCGATGTTAAAACATCAGTTTTGTTTGCTGCGATAACGTTGGTGGCAAGTTTATTATATGTAGAGGATACATTTTTGATTGGGAGTTTATTATCTGAAGACGATACATTTGCGTTGAGAATTGTCAGATTAGTGTTGCAGGCATATGAGCTTGAATTTACTGGCAAGGTGTTATTGTTGCATGTGCTATTCGCCAATATTTTTACAGACCCGTCTTTAATATTTACAGAATATAAGCTTTCTGTGGAAGAGTTGATATGCGTCACTTCTTCTGGCGGCAAAGAAACACCTTTACGCGGTACAATTTTCTTGCTGCCGTCAAAAAGTTCAGGTGACACACCTTTGCGGGCAACTACAGATGAATTTTTGTTACTTTCATCTGGTGGCAGCGAAACACCTTTACGGGCAACAACTGATGAGGTATTTTTCTTTGTGCCTTTAATATATTCACTCAGTTCTATAGGATCGTTATTTTCTTCTAGTAAAGGGGAGGGTGTGGCAAGTTTGGGTTTCACGGAGTTTTCTCTTTCCAGAGAGACAGTCAAATTTGGTGTGTGGGAACTGGAAGTAGGCATTCCAACCGAGCCGCCTCCTTCCATCGCCAGTTGTGCCAAGCTTAAAAGCGCTTCTGTTTCATTTGTTCCGTTATATGTCTCGAGTATCCTCGGAATATTACTTATTACATCCGAGATACGATGACCCGTATCCTCCATGGGACGCAACGAATCGTCGGTAATGTTGTGATTTTTACTAGAATTGTAATCAGGAGCTCTGGTATCTGAAAGTATGTAATTTATTTGAGCTTCGGACAGATGCTGCTTCAACGGACCCATTAATGTGTCCTTCATATTTTCACTTGGCTCCCCCAAAGTATCTACAGCTGAAACAGCTGGGCGATACGTCACACACATCAATAAAAATAGTCCAAAACTAACGAGGTCATTCATTTTATTTTAAAATTAATTACCTTGATTATCTAAAAAAAATAGAGATAAGCCTTTGTATCTCTAATAAGATTCCTCTTGATTACTAAACTAAATATTACTCCGAAAAAATGTATTATTTAATTGTGATGACATTATATTATATCTTATTGCTCACATATTAGATTACTCCACAGATCACATCACTTTATTGCTGGATAAACAGTTTCACCAACCTACTAATTTTAAGAAATGTCAATTTTCAAAGTACCAAGGATAATATACTAAATGGTTTGTGGTAATCTTCATCCGACATAGAGTGCGAGATAACTCAATTAGGCTAGTTTATGAAGGCCGTCGAATTCAGGTACAGCAGACAGTGCGATTTTTAGGCATGACACTAACCATAAAGGGATCTTGGCTCCCTTATTTTTTTAAACTATCTGGAATATGTGACAGGTTTATAAACACTATGAGATCAGTGGTGGGTGTCTCGTGGGGCTCCCACCCATATGCAATGTTACAAATGTACCGTGGGCTTATACGATTTCGATTGGAGTATGGTTTTTTTTATATCACACTGTGTCTGGGCGTTTGTCGTACATCATCAACCAATGCACTACTTACTGAAGCGGGAGAACTCCTTTTATTTCCTAGGCACCGTCTGTTGGTGGACAAGTTTTTTTTATTAAAGATTGTTCAACTTCTTTCTATCTATCTGCGTCTTCCCGAGCAATACGCCTTGTTGAATGAGCTTTCGGTATTATTGCCTCAAAATGAATAATTTTGAAATAGAAATTTTTTCTAAAAAAGTTGTTTTAATTGTAAAATCAATTTGCTTATTTCATAGCATTATTATTGATTTACAAGGCGTACCAGATGCTTTTGAAAATAATGAAAGTCTACACCAATTTCAAAATAAATGCAAAGGACCACGATGTTTCACTAAAACAGCCTATGAAATTAGAAATAAGTTTGTACAATATTTTAATCGTGAACTATAATAAGTAGCTCGTGCTTTTCAATAGAGATAATTTTATTTTTTATATGCTTCAATAAACAATTTTCATTTTTTAATTTTGTTTATTTTATAGTATATCACTGTTAGAAATATATCAAATCTAATGAATACACAAAATAGTATTTTCTGGCTTTGTTCCTTTCTTCAATGCATGATTAAAATACATTATATATAACGTTATTTACCCGTTGATTTCTTGTTCCCCACCACTTTCTTCCATAATTTCTTGTTTAGCTCATTATTGTTACCCGCCTCGATGGCGTAATTAGTTATCGCGCTAGTTTAAGGTTGAGCTTGACAGCCGAGGACGGCATAGGAAAATCGCAAGACTTCGTACGGACCCGTAAGAATATATTGCAATAAATATAACCACACACATACTTTACTTATTATGACTTCGTAATATTACAAATAATTTTTCTTACTAATTCTTATCCAATGTAACCTCAGCCTAAATATATAAGCTAGTGGTAAGATTACTAACTAGTAATTTCAATAGGGGTACGTCTTCACACCACAAGAGAAGGATTAATACAATTCGAAAAAAAAAAGTACTAATTTGAAAAGCTATAATGCTCAAATTGGTTAAAATATGCATTATTTTAATATTATGTGAAGTTAACACACCTACAAAGATTAAATAATTAAATACATATTACGTAATCTCTGAAGCTAATAGGCTGGACTCATCTAGGTTTGCATTTAAGAAAATTAAAACTATTTCTTTTTGCATGTTACTAGATTAATTCATTTATCACTTAATTTCATTATCATCGTGAACTGCTTCCAGCCTGTGGGCAGATACATTTAGTAAAATGTCTCCAGCTGTCCTTCCATTGTTTTTCTTCCTGCACCCTTTTCCGTTCTCCTGCACTCACTTGCACACTTGCTGCTGTCTGTTCCTCGGTTCTTCTCATCTCCTCCTTGGTCTCCCTTGTGGTCTCTTATCCTTCATACTTCATTTTTTTGAGATATAGAAATAAATTAGCTATCTATAAAAATATATTTAACAGATTAGCCCTGGCTACTAAGCACTAGAGAAAGATTTCCTTATACTATTTTAATAATGGGATTGTTTTTATTCAAAAATGTGTTGTTGGTACTGAATATAAAATCAGACAGTATTGCCAATGTATTGACTTTGTCACTACACCTAGTGACTTTTACGGGTCTGAAACGATTAATTTTCATTTTTAGCCCCTAGCGACTAATCTAGCGATTGGCAACTTTCCTTATTTTTCTGTCAAGTTCATGTTCATTATTTTCAATTTTAATCCTGCAGAATTTAGATTTTTGAACCACCGTACTGCAAGAACGCATTTTGCATTGCTTCGGTCTATAGAAGAGCTCTAAACTATCTGTCATTCAAAAATCACAATGACATAGTTACGGATCACCTCAGTCAATAGGTGTATATGTATATTACATTCAGTTCAGACCAGTCTTTAAGATAATATATGATGAATGTATGAATATTTATTTGGTTTGGCAACAAATCTGTCGACTTTTAACTTTTCGTTTAACAGCAATACAGTGACTTTCTGGCACTAATCTAGCTACAACCCTTATTTGATCATTGGCAATTCTGAAATCAGCTGTTGAATTTAAGTAGTGAACTTGTGAAAGGTTATACGAAAGAAAATGTAAAATTATGTTCAAATAAATTACTACTTTTCTTTATTATAACTATACAACTTTCTTCGCAAGTCCGATTTCTACAAATAAAATGAGGAGCCGAAGTAATTCAGGTGTCCGGTTGGACTATTATCAACGAATTGTTCAAAAAATAATTATGAACCATCAGGTGTGTGTTATTTGTATGTTTATTTCCATTTTAAAAATCAAAATGATATAACTAGGCTTTGTGAATATTATACACTTCATTAAACAAACGTAACAAGCGCTTATTTTAAAATTTAATAGTATAAGTATATCATACCAGTACTATAATCCTAAATCTTTCATTTGAATGGATTTTATAATTAAAAGAGTGACCTGGTGGTTTAGGGGTTGGGTGTCGGACTTCTGTGCTGGGGGCCCGGGGTTCAATCCTCGGTCCCGGCACAGTTTTATCTGATTACCAAACCCTTCCTTCACCTCTGACAAGACTTGTATTAATCGCAACTTGTGAATGTGTGGAATGCCAGGCCTCCACCGTGGTTCGGATTCCACGTTAAACTGTAGGTCCTTCATTTCATCTCACTATCACCCTACCATTACACATTAGCGTAATTGTGTATAATTAGAAAAGGTATTAAGACGCAGTGATGATTAATAATAATAATAATTATTATTATTATTATTGGGTCCAGCTTGCAAACCCTGTATTTTCTAAAAATAAAATAAAAACATTTTCACGCAAATAACAAAAGACAACGTTATACATTAAATTTGATACATAAAAGGGAAAGACGTTAAAATATTTTTTGATGATAAATATTATTAATTTGTAGACCTCATGTTTGTTAACACGTCGTTCCATAATGTACACCGTGGTAACCTGACATAGAACTACTAGACTCTAAATAAATATAAACACCCTTCCAAATTTTAATTTTCATTTAATTTCCTCAGACATGGAAGGTCCTTGCTTGAAAAAATTAAATGTTGATAAACTCCAGGATGGGTATACACATTTAATTAGGTGGGAATTTCTGCTAGTTCGGAGGTTGAAGTGTTTAAAACAAATGCTGAGGAATATGGCTAAACGTTAGGGTCTACCTTGTGAACTCTTAGGTGAGTCAAATTATTATTTTCTAGATTTAGACATATCATGTTAATATTTTAACATTTTTCCATTATTATCTGTTAAAAAATAAAGTGGGTTCATTTATTTAATGTTCACTTTCTGAACCAACTTATTATATCAGCACACCAGAATTTCTATGAGCAAGAGCGAAAGGACTTAATTTGGCCAGGAAAGGTATTAATTTGGCCAGGAAAGGTATTTTCATATTCCTTCCAAGGTTCCTTTACATTCCACAGTCAACATGGGACCGACGGCCTTACTTTTCCACTGAAGAAATTTGTGCTACGGGTTTTTATCGGGCAAGAAAAATTCGTTGACAGCGGATTTTATCGGGCAAGAAAAATCCGTTGACCCCGGGTTTTTATCGGGCAAGAAAAATCCACTGACCCCGGATGGGTTTGCACTTACGGACATCGGGTCCTGAGGCGAGCACAGAGGTTGACAAAATTAGATAAATCACGTCTGGTAGTAATGCGAGGCTCTAATCTCGGCCGGGTCTAAATGGTTTCCCACTCTACTACCACACAAACCCAAGTGGACTATCTCTAAAAGGTTTCCTTCCTCATCCTTACCCTATTGGAGTTATTATCATATATATATATATGCTACGCGTAAAGCCTGAACCTGGATAAAGTTAATACTATCCAGAAAATATTAGATTAGATAGGTTAGATTAGTTTAAGTTTGGCTAGGTTAGGTTAGTGGAAAATATAGTATAAAATGAGGCATTTCAAATGTTAGTGCACTGCTACAATCCAATTTATTGTTCAGTTTCAAAATATTGTTTCAAAATAAAATTTGTATCTAAACTTGTATAGTTTTGCAAATATTATTCTACGTTATCCAAGTCTTGCTGGCTAGGGTCGATATCATCCAGAAAAGGTTGTAAATGAGATAAATTACTATCTAATTCTGACTTGATCCACTGTACTTGGATAATGCTGACATCTCCCAGCTAATCTCGACATGATTCAGATTTTGCTCATCACCTGTATTTATTATTATTATTGTTATTATTGTTATTACTATTATTATTAATGTTGTTGTTGTTGTTGTTATTATTATTATTAATCACGTCTTACTACCTGTTTGAGTTATACGCACTTCGGCTAATGTGTAATGGCAGGGTGATTGTGGAATGAAATGGAGGACCTGAGAAATTCCTCACATTCACAAGTTGTGATAAATACACGTCTTGTCAGAGGGGAAGGAAGGGTTTGGTAATCAAACAAGTCTGTGCCGGGACCGAGGATTGAACCCCGGACCCTCAGCACAGAAGTCCTGTCACCTTACCCCTAGACCACCAGGTCACCACATTGCCTGTAACATATACGTACAACCTAAACAGGTAGTAAAATGCGGTGATGAAAAATAATTCATAGATCAGGCCTATTTACTTTAACCCCCTTTTTTTTATCTTTCAGAATCCTGTAACAGGTTTATTCCCAGCTAGCCCTCAAAATGAACACGCTTGGATCCGAGATAATGTGTATTGTATCTTGGCCGTGTGGGGGCTATCCATGGCTTACAAGAAAATTGCAGACATGGATGAAGATCGAGCCAAGACTTATGAACTAGAGCAGGTAACAAATCATTCATTACTTATTTAGCTGTGGTATGAGACGTTCTGTCAAGATGATTAATTTAAAGAGTTACCCACTTCATTGGCGTCTAACGCGTGACTCTCGCAATAGACTAGACTTCACCAATGACGGGGAGATTGAGGTTTGCATCTCAGTCTATTGTGCTGAGGTTCCCCCC
>CABFVX010000342.1:153261-175124 GCA_902151425.1 Timema shepardi
CCCCCCTATTCTCCCCCCAAAACTGGTTTTTGACTCTCTGTTCACTCAATTGGAAGTACACTTCCTATAAATATAACTTGCCTAATCCCTAAAACCAAAATCAGTAACTGGTACATAGGTAAGCGTGTAACCCAAACGGGTAATAAGATGTGCTAAGAAAACAAATCAACATATGGTCTTGCGAATCATATGGTTTGTCAAATGGATACATGATAACTTTTCTTAGCTGTGAGATACCACTTCTCCTACCATGGATGCCCTATAGGTAAACTAATTTATGGCTTTAGCATCAGTAGCTACAGTAGCCCCATGGCTTCTTTGGTGCTGACTGACAGCTTAAAAAAGCTACCAGACCAAATTATGTATCACTACGCCGAACCAGATGATCTGCAAAAACATATGTTTGGCAGTTGTCACATTTGACAATCGAAATTTAGGTATAAACCTAAATGTTGACTGTCAGAAGTCAGCTGTGAGCTGTCAGTCAGCACCAAAGAAGCCACGCGGTTACTGTACATAATTTACAGACTATCCACTAATTGTAAACTTATTCATCATGTGAGACTCCTTTACATGTATTGCTTGTACCACTCCTTGAGTAGCTAGAGAGGCTTTTGATACTTCGGATGACATTGGTTCGGTTCTAGTATGGGGCATAATTGCTACCCAAATACTTTTTTTTAACATGATAGTTTAACACAAGGGCTATTAACAACCTGTATCCAAGAGTTAGGTATGATAAAGAGCAGTTAGTGAAATTGTATCTCCCTTTGCGCGAAGAGAGGATATGTAAATTGCATCCAGTCGAGATTTTATCCTAGACCTCTCTGTAAACAGCAGCCTATCGCAATGTGAGCGTAACGCCATCTACAAATCGGGGTTTTATATAATTTTTGCAATAATTCGATTAGTGCCGATTAGCCTACCTTCTACAGTTTTACATTTTACTAGATTTATTTGAAAATCTATTTCCTGTGAAACTTTTCATCTTAACTAATAATTTCATTTTTAAATGAAAAACTACATCTTCTATTTCTTTTGACTCGATTGCTATTTCATCTTTCCTTTACCTCAACATTTTCATGTACATTCCATTTGACTTGAAAGTTAGCAGTCTTAACTTGACCAATTACACTATGGCCCTGTTTCATAGTCAAATTTAGTACGCCTCAAATGCGGCACTACACTAAGTACATGACGACACCTACCTGAACCAGAATGGAATGAGCCAGTTTCCTATGCGAGAACGGTCCATTCCATTCGAGTTTAGGTAGGTGTCGTCATGTACTTAGTGTAGTGCCGCACTTGAGGCGTACTAAATTTGACTATGAAACTGGCCCTATGGCTCTATCTTATAAGTTTCACCACAGTGGAATAATGCAAGTTAAACCCGCTTCAGTGGCCGTATAATCTGAGGCGTCACTTTTACAATAGACGAGACTTCCGATGACGGAGATATCGGCGTTCGATCTCGGTCTGGTGTACTGAAGATGGATTTTTCTAAATGGTTTCTCTCTCTCTCTCTCTCTCTACCCAAATGCAGGTACACTAAATATAAATTCATTTTTTCTAATCCCTAACACATCAGAGTATTTAGTACATAAGCGTATAACCCAAACGAGTAGTAATATGTGGTGATTTTAAAAAAAATGCCATGTAAGCATGCCACTCTTTCAGGGTAAATGATGTGTACATATTAGAGGATCTTTTGTTATGTTTACATAATTGAGACAATTTTTTTTCTTTTTCTAAACAATATTTTTAAAATTATGAAATTGAATGCAGTTTCAATTTTTTTTTTTTGTGTAATTAATATTATTCAGAGTTGCGTGAAGCTCATGAGGGGTTTGCTGATGGCCATGATGCAGCAGAAGGACAAAGTCGAGAAGTTCAAGACCACTCAGAACCCCTTGGATGCGCTCCACGCCAAGTACAGTTCGTCCACCGGCCAGACGGTCGTTGGAGACAAAGAGTGGGGTCACCTCCAGATTGACGCTGTCTCTCTCTACTTGCTGATCCTGGCACAGATGACAGCATCTGGTCGGTTTCGTTAATACAGGAGTCTTAGTTGGTCCATTATTGCTTACTAATTTCACAGTAAAAGTTACCGGTATCCACCCTCTAGGAAGTGAATATATTTGGTTATTTGAGGAAAGTCTCAACGGTATTGTTCATCAGTCCCACCTAAACTTGATTTGGGTCTAAAAGAGTGTGTTGGGATTTACAAACCAAACATGGTTATTTTGGAGTGTTTTGTTTTATTCGAGGTATTCAACATGCACATTCGTAACTAACTGACTTTATTAGCACATGACTTATAAATAGCGAGTTGAAGGTGGCTGCGTTTTCTGATAGCTCGTAATCTCAATAAATCATACATTTGTAGCCGATGATTTCTACACGTCCATTATAAGCCCTGCCTTAAAATATGAGTAAAAAATGACCCTGAGCTCGTGAAAATTCCTGGATGGTTCATTGGTTAGAGCATTGGCGTACTAGGCCGAAGGTCTCTGGTCCGATTCCCGAGTCCAGGTGACACATTTCACTTTTCAGAATATGATATCTGGATGCAAGTAATCCTCACTTGGGCAAATATTATACCTTTGGCTATTTGATTCTTAAGATTGGTTTGGTCTGTTGCTTATTTGTCATGACTATACATATTTTATTTTCACTTAACACCACTTGAACTTGATTAAGTTTAATGGAAACATTATTAAGAGTGGACATTGTCACTTCAATGAATACAAGGATATTTTAATGTAACCATCTCCATATTAATATGAGCTGTATCTACGTGGTTAATAAGTCAATTTGACTGTTTATGTTTTCTTTTCATGACTCTGAAGTAGTTCACTGCAAGACGGTTGTATTATTAATAAGTTTAATAATTTGGTTTGAATTGTTTCTTATAGGTCTTCAAATTGTATTCAATCTGGATGAAGTTGCGTTCATTCAAAATCTTGTGTTTTACATAGAGTCTGCATATTGCACTCCTGTAAGTATATACGATTTAATTATCAGTGTGACAGAGTCTGACATCTTAGGCTCAGTCGGTAGCTAAGGGTCTCTGGTTTGATTCCCGGCGTGGCTAAAAAAAAGTATCATTGGTGAAATGTGGATTTACCCTTTCACATTGATGAATTAATGGGCCAGGTCTGGATGTTGTGTCTGTTCAGATTTAATTGAGTTAATCAGATGTGTGCTAAAATAATCTGTCAGTTCAGAAAGCGCACCTTAAATACTTGAGTTAAATCAAATGAAAAAAAGCAAGGTTTGGGAAGAATATCTTACTCTAACATTTTATGTTTAAGTGTTTATACATTTTTAACAAATAAAGTTTGAGTCTTGTTGGAAATTATACCTATATTTTATTGTAAAATAAATATAGATAAACAGTGTTTCTAATCAGAGTTCATAATCAACCAATTAATTTTATCCACTTCATTGGTCGTATGGTTTAAATAAAGGAGTCGAACCGGAACTAGAACCGATAAACGAAATTAGAAATTATTTTTAATGAACACCTACCGAAACAGGAACCTTAAAAATAAATTGCTTACGAACTTGAATTGGAATTGATATATTTTCAGGTTCATAAAGTTTCTTATTGGTGCTAAATATTTTAATTCTTTTCTATAACTGAATTGTATGACCAGCTTTCTTTAACTTAAATATTTTGGATTTTTTGTTTGGTTGGGATATATCTATTTTCTAAGAGGATTATGAACGTGTCAGTGAACACACGCGCACATCTGGGCTACATCACTCATAACCTAGTTGGTGCGAAAGATTATCCGGTACTTATGTACCGCTGCCCTGGTAACGCCCGACTGTACTAACCGTACATTATTTCGATGAAGACTATTTCCATGTCCTGATGAGATGAGGTGATGATGGTTGTGAATAAAACAGTGGCGCCATTGAATATCTTAAACCTAACTTAAGCCTAACTAACTAAAACCTGGAGACCATTGGAATAATTCCCCTGTCGGGAAAACTACCCATGGTAATAGCGGGGAATTGAACCCTGGACTCCTAGGTTCGTAGGTTCGTAACCAGGTGCACGGCCCTTGGCTATTATCACATTGAATAGTGTTTCATCATTTTACCGTTTAAGTTAAAAGCTTGAGAAGATACATTTAGCTTTGAGTAACAGCAAACATGTCTAAAAGGGAAGAGGGGTGGTACTGAGGAATTAGAACTAGCCAAGTTGTACAACCAGTCTAAGCTAAATACCAAGAAATTATTTAAAAAAAAGTCTTTCTCCATTTATATAGTTGGCGATTGGCCAGCTTACATAAAGAGGTGTTAAAGAATGGTGGATGGCGAATTGTAAATTTTTTCACACTCTGCCTTAAAATATCAAGCTAGAAGTATTGTTGTGCATTGCAGAAATGATCTTTTCGTTTGAATAATAATTAATTGTTTAAGTAATTTGATAGATTAAAATTAATATTATTATTCAGTGAAGATTTTTTTTTAAATATGGCAGGAAAATTTACATCAAGTTTCACATAATAAGGGATATTAATTTAATTTAATATATTGTGATCTGAAAAACTAATGTATTTATTTTGGCGTGTTTACAAATTAAGAATTAAAAAAACCTGCTTTAGTGGCTGCATGGTCTAAGACACTACTCTCGCAATCTGCTGATAACGAGAAGATCAGGGCTCAATTCTGGTTGGGTATAATTGGGTAATTTTTCTAAATGTTTTCCCACTCTCTCTTTCTCTCTCCATGCAAATGCTAATACACTTCCTCTAAATTCAACCTCCCTCATCCTTAACACATAAGCATAATTAATACATATGTGTATAATCTAAAGGGATAGTAAGATTCGGTGCTTAAACGATAAAAAAAAATTACTAGCTTGACGGTGTATTGCAGGACTATGGCATATGGGAGCGCGGAGACAAGACTAACCACGGCCTCCCCGAGCTGAATGCCAGCTCTATCGGGATGGCGAAAGCTGCCCTAGAGGCGATGAATGAGCTTGACCTGTTTGGTGCCCGAGGAGGGTCATCCTCGATCATCCATGTGCTGGCGGATGAGGCGCAGAAATGTCAGGCGGTCCTACAGGTGAGTATGTGAGGTTCGCTCAGAGTTGACTAGCAAATGATTCGGTACTTGGGGATGGGCGGGTAAATATGGTTTGACTCAATTAATGTTTGGTCTTGGCATATTCCATGTACTGTATTTTTTGTACTTTCATCATAATCATCAACTCTTTCCAGCCTGTGGTTAGATCAGTTTAGTGAAATGCCTCCTTACGCTAGCCTTCCATCATTCTTCCTCTATTATCTGCTTCCATTCTTATCAATTCCCTTGCACACTTGTCATCTTTTCCTCCCGTCTCTTTATTGGTGTCCCTTACGGTATTTTTCATACATACTTCATTCCCACCATCCTCTTTGGTATTCTCTCCTTTTCCATCCTCATTACATGTCCATACCATCTCAGTCTTGCTTTCTCTACTATATCATGTACTTCCCCCACTCTTTCCCGGGTAACCAATTGTATACATATCATATTATGTAGATCTAACAAAAGAAGAATTCAAAATTTTTAGAAACAACTGATTCTAATAAAAAAAATGAAATTTGAAATGATTAAAAAACTTTGAAATTTGGTTACCTTCAAGGATTCGAAATTTACAGGACTTAACCTCAGCTTAGAGCTCTTTAGTCTTATTTCTGTCTGTCCAGTCGATGCTGCCAAGGGAGTCCAACTCCAAAGAGCTTGACAGCGGCCTATTGGCCATCATCAGTTTCCCGGCGTTTGCCGTGGACGATCCACAGCTCATTCAGCTCACTAGGACGGCCATCGTTTCAAAACTACAGGGGCGCTACGGGTGCAAACGATTCCTCAGGGATGGATACAAAACACCTAAAGAGGTATTTTTACTAGGGATGGCTACTCGAATCTCTTGAATCCTAAAGAATATTCAAGGATTGAAATAAAATTTTGGATTTGAGTCATTTGTTTTAGATCTCTAATACTGCTTACTGGTTCAGACTCAATTAGGATGAAAACAATAAAAACCAAGACCATTTAATTACTAGTTGTATTTTATACTCTCCTATTATATTTAAGGGCTAAAGGAGATATTTTCTTATAATGGGTTTTAATGATTTTGATTGAAATATTTATCCACTACACAGGTATTGTTTAGCATCATAAACAAAATGGAAATTCTTATTTTACCATCAAAATATTTTTAAGGTTACTTTACATAAGCAGAAATCTCCAATTTTGATCACATCTCTGTAACTCTTTGAAATTCGAAATAACTTATAATTCCAAAAAAAATGTTGGAATATTAAAAGTAAATATCTTTTATTTAAAATATAAATTTTTATAAAATCATTGGTTTCTAAGCTTTAAGCAAATACATTTTTATGGAGGTTTTCGAAATTCAAAATTGATTATGTTATTTGGTGGACAGAGATGTTCCTCTTTTCTAAATGTTCTTGTAATAGTGTATTTTATTTCAATTATGATTTTTGGTAGGATGTGATGCTATTTTTACTTCATGTTTCTGGATCAATGTATTTTATTTTTCACGTGTATAACAAGTTTTAAGTAAATGTCTACATTTTAAAGCAGTAATAAAGTCTGCAGATTAACGACCCGCCTCGGTGGTGTACTTAGCTAACACGCTAGTTTCGTGTTGAGCTAGACTACAGAGGACGGGGAGGAGATTGTGTTTCGAATCTTTGGCAAGGTGAACTGGTCCACCCCCCCTTCTCAATTCCTAACCTATTGGAGTAATTAGTACTTAATCTTATAAACCGAATGGGTAATAAGACGCGGTGCTAAATTAATAATACAGTGTAACATACTATTTATTTTAAGTTATTTCTGCTTCATTCTCTACAATTATATAAAATGTATTGTTTTTTCTTATAAGGATCCTAGTCGCCTGTACTATGAGCCTTGGGAACTACGGATGTTTGATAATATAGAATGTGACTGGCCGTTGTTCTTTTGTTACCTGATGCTCGATTACTGTTTCCAAGGCAACAAGGAAGCTGCCACAGAGTACACAGAAACCTTAGAAGAAGTTAGTGAAACATTATTTTTATATAAAAAAAAGTCCAGTTTTTATTTAAAAACATTTGCAGATATTTTAATATTACTAACTAAATTAAGTTATGGCTTGAATCGAACCAATTTTAAATATTCAGAAAATGTAGAGAGTTGAATTTTAGTTTTAAATGAAAACCTGTTATCACTTTTTTTGAGGCACTTTTTTTTTAATATGAAGGAATTATACGAACAAATAAAAGGATTTATCAAAAAATACAAACTAGCTTTTACAAATCAAAGAGGAACCCAATCTTTTATTTGTAAAAGCCAGATTTTGTTGGTTTTCTTAAATTTGTTTTTATCCCTTTTCCTGTCTTGCTGTATTTAAAAACAAATAATTTACCAATAACTTTGAATTAATACATAAATAAATAGAGATAATTTCAGTAACAGCTTAAATACAAACAATGGAAATATTACTTTATGATGATTATGTCAACATTGGTGGTCTTGGGATGAAGTGCTCAACTCGGGACCCAATGTCCGTGGGTTCGAACCCGGGGGTAAGATTTTTCTCTTATAAAAATCCGCGGCACAACTTCCTTCGAAGGGGAAGTCCCTTCCCATGTCGATACCGCTCCTGGCAACATTGGCAGCACTTCCGCTCTCGCTCATAGAAATTTCTTGGGTTGATATAACCAGTTGGTCCAGCAAGTGCTCGTTAAATACTTCAAGTATTTTTTTTTTAAATATGATAAATACAACTATACTTTATTTTATTAGGCACAGCATAATCTGATCTATTATCAATAATGACATCTTGTACAATAAATATATTTTAACAAAATTAAAGTTTTTAAAAAATATTTCTATTTTGTCTTTAGCAAAATATGCGGAGAAAAGCCACATTTTCCAAAATCATATTTCTTACAGCTGTTTGAGTAAAATATATTTCTGCCATTCACATCGATATCTTCCTATAATTGAGGTGCTATCTTTGGAAAATGTTTTTTTTGGACAGAGCGTTATTCTTTGGTGGTGTAGTTTCATTCTTTATAACCAACAGATAATGATCCGTACAGAAAACGGCATGCGGCTGGTGCCGGAACTGTACGCCGTACCAGCCGACAAGGTGACGGAGGAATACCAGAACCCCGGCAGTCAAGAGAGGATAGCTATGGGCCGATGCCCTTTCATGTGGGCCCAGTCTCTCTACATACTTGGTAAACTTCTACAAGAGGTGGGTGGTTTTTAAAAGAAGTCTGGATAGTAGATTGATAAACAGAAACTTACTTATACCTTCATTTCCAGTTATACAGTCCAATGTTCATAGCAAGAGTCTATTTGATGGGTAAAAAAAAAAGTTACTAGATCTACGTTCACGTATTCATACGTCAAGACATGTGATCTGAAGCTGAAACTTTTGATAAATATTATCAATACCTTTAAAAGAACAATAATAATATAGTAAAGTGTTATAAATGTTGAACTCAAGAAATATTTAAAAAAAAGGGGTCATGGCCAGTCCACCTACCTTACTGATAGTGCAGTACATTTCTCTAAGGAAAACTTTTTTTTTTCCTTTATCAGTTATTTATATTATATTTGGAAGAAGGTTCAGGAAAGATGGATAGAAACATATAATAGGAATGGACACAATATGGCTTTTACAATGAATGAAAGCGAGGCTAGGAAGGGGGAGGCCACGAGAATGAAGATTGTGAGGAGCATGTCAGCTGTCTCGAGGAGAAACAAGATTAGGAATGATGTTATCCGGAAAAGATTAGAAGTAGAGGGAGTACATGAGATAGTAGAGGAAGCCGGACGAAGATGGTGTGGGCATGTAATGAGGATGGAAAAAGAGAGGATGCCAAATAAAATGTTGGTAATGAAGTATGAAGGAAAAAGACCGCAACGGAAGCTAAGAAAGAGATGGGAGGAGCAGATAACAGAAAGTGTGCAAGTGAAAGGATAAGATTGGAAGAAATTAAAGGAGGAAGAGTGGTAGAAGGATAGAGGAAATGGAGGCATTTTACTAAACTGACCCGGCCACAAGTTGGAAACAGTTGATGGTGATTTTTACATCCATTAATGTTTCCAGTCTGTGGTCTGGTTAAGTTTTTTTTATCCAAGCCATATATTTCTCTACTACCGGCTTGCTAGGCCTGTCGTAGCTTCATATGCCTTATAATCTAACTTAAGACTAGGACAAGCACAACATCCAGTCCCCAGCCTGTTAATTCGTCACTGTGAAAGGGTAGACTCACATTTCACCAATAATACATTTTTCGGCCTTACCGGGATCGAACTCGGGACCCAGCTCATTAGAAAGACACGCTACCGACTGAGCTAAAGTGTCAGACTAGTTGATGATGAACAATGAAAAGAAAAACAGTTGCAGACTTTGTATTGCTGCCATTGGACAAAGAGGTGATATTTTTAATGATTCAAGGAGTTCCCAAGATTCTCTGGGCCCTGCCTACCTTTATTCTCTACCTCCTACTCTTGGTAAATATTTATTGAATTTATATCAATAAAAGGAAGAGTTTGTCTGTCATGAGCGTTGCGCGATGTCTACCTCAAACAGAGGGCTGAAATTTTAATATTAGTAGCCCTTGTATACAAATATGTGCACCTAGAACCTGGAGTTTAAATCCTTGATTAGATTTTTAAAATTCATTAAATCTGGGCTGGAAGAAATAAAATATAGGTATTTTTAAGCTAATAAAATCTTTTTCTGGGGTAGCTATGCAATGTATGGCATGGTTACTCCGGGCAACGGGCGGGTACTTCCGCTAGTATATCATAACCGGCAAGCTTTCCGTCACCCGACACAGGTTGACTATAACTACCTGCACCCTCCCCCCTCCCCCCTACTACTCGAGGTCTTATGTCAGACCTTTGACAAGACATCTTGTGAATGTGAGGAATGCCAGGCCTCCACCGTGGTTCGGATTCCACGTTAAACTGTAGGTCCTCCATTTCATCTCACAATCACCCTACCATTACACATTAGCGTAAGTGCGTATAACCCGAACGGGTAGTAAGACGCGGTGCTAATAATAATTATAATTATTATTATGTCAGACGCTCAGTGTCGTGTCGGTCTGTAACGTTGATGTATTTGTCCCGAATGTCTTAAAGGGTTTCCTAGCTGTGGGAGAGTTAGATCCCCTCAATCGCCGGCTCTGCTCCGAAAAGAAACCCGACGTAGTGGTCCAGGTTGTGATCCTTGCGGAGGACGAGAACATACGAGAGAAGCTCCGTCACCACGAGATCATTGTGCAGACCATTGACGAGGTGTCTCCCATCGAAGTGCAGCCTGCCAGGGTGCTAAGCCACCTCTACACCTACCTGGGTATGGTTCTTGTTCAAGATACTGCGTGTCTTTATAGTTTTCAGGGTTGCGCAAAGCCCTTAAAACTTTGATTTCGTTAAGAAAATATCTCCAGTTTAGCAGTAAGATTAATGACCGTTAAATTTATACTAAGAGGGTTCGAATCCATTTTATTATAATATCATTTTACTTCCGAATCTTGAAAGTTGAATTCGAATCCGAATCTTGTAAAAAATTATGAACATAAGTGGAATATAAAAAATTATATAAAGTAGATAATAATAACTATTTTTTTTATTTTGCTAAAATCATTTACTATAACATTCACACATTTAGGAGGAAAATGTCCCCAAACGGTTGTATTAGATTAAACATTGAAACACAATAGAACACATAGTGGTGTTGGACTTTAAGTGAGTTAAAATAAGAGATCAAAGCTCACCTCTTTTCTTCTATATGCTAATTTACTTAAAATATTAGTTTAAATCTTGATCTACATGGTTTTAAGTATCAATGAATCTATTTTGTTTTAAGTACAACATATTACTACCTTTTCAGGTTATATGCATATGGGCAGTCTAGGGGTAAGGTGTCAGACTTCTATGCTGGCGGCCAGGGTTCAATCCTCAGTCCCGGCAAAATTAATCTGATTACTAACCCCTTCTTTCACCTCTGACAAGACATCTTGTGAATGTGGGGAATGCCAGGCCTCCACCGTGGTTCGGATCCCACGTTAAACTGTAGGTCCTCCATTTCAGCTCACAATCACCCTACCATTACACATTAGCGTAAGTGCGTACAACCCGAACGGGTAGTAAGACGCGGTGCTAATAATAATAATAATAATATATGCATATGCATTAATTATGCCAATGAGTTAAAGATAAGAATGGTTGAATTTAGAAGAAGTGTACCCTCATTTGCATGGAGGGATAATGGAAAACAATTTAGGGAAAAAAACACTTGGTACACTTAACCAGTATTTGAACCCCAATATTTCTGTCATTTGCAGTCTAATCTTTTGCAAGAGTAGCGCCTTGGACCATGCAGCCACCAAAGTGTGTTATTTTTTAATTACAAAATATCTATTGGTGTCTTAAGCTCAGCCTCACTGGAGTGAACAAAATTATATAAAAAAAAATTGCACATGTCTTTAGTTTTTGTTGGGTTTGGTTATAATTTTCAAATCTTTAAATTACTGGACTGTCCGACACTTTACCTCAGTCTGTAGCATGTCTGCCTACTGAGCTAAGGGTCCTGGGTTTGATTCTCGGGATGGTTGAAAAATTTATCACGTTGATAAATTGACAGCAGGGGACTGGATGTCGTGCCTGTCCTAGTCTTAAGATAGATTGTAGGTTAAATGGAGCTACAACAGACCCAACAAGCTGGTAGTGGAAAATATATGGCTTGGATAAAAAAAAAACTGGTCCAGGCCACAGGCTAAAAACAATAATGGATGTAACTTTATTAATTTATTATTTTTTCAAATTTGTTTTTCTTTTTTAAAAAAAACCTGCATCTGGTAGTAATAGTGTCAAAGACATCACACTAGCAATTATTTGAATTGCCAATGAGGTGGGGTGTATGTGGGGGGGGAGGTGAGGGGGTCCCCTTGTGTCGAGAGTATTAAGGGTAGTTTTACTCTTAAATAGTTCCCCTTTCTTTCTCCATATAAATGCGGGTGCATTTACTTTGAATTCCCCTCATATCATCGATAACCCTTTAGCATAATCAAATCTAAATATACAAAACATGAAGCAGTGCCAAAAATATATGTTGGTTTTCAGGTCGCAATAAGAAGTTAGGTTTATCAGGCCGTAAGTCTCGCGATGTCGGCATCTTGAGTACGAGCAAGCTATATTCGCTTAATGATCGCATATTCGCCTTCACCCCGCAGGTAATTTTACACTTCTGCCATCTATCTGTATGAATTAAAGTGCAATGAATATGTTAACATGTCATAAAATAAATATAATATGATAGAAATTTATAAAGTGAAGCATAAATAAAATTTAATGCCAAAATAAAATTATGTGTTAAGTGTAATTTTTAATTTTATTTGTGCTTCATCTTTTACAATTCTATACTATATATTTAACTCTCGCTATTATGTTTCAAACTTGTTTCAGATATAGAACAAAGGAATAGGAACAAACACACACGTGTATTTTACAGTGAAAAGCAGAATATGTTTCTAACTTAACTCTGCTTCTACTGAACAACTATAGTGTTATCTACATACTAAATAAGAACAATTAGAAAATAAAACATGATATAGTTTCCGTTACACAAAGAGGGACTCGTTTTACACTGCTTCCTCTGGAAAAGGATGGGATAGTTAGTTCCTCCTTAACTGGCTGGCTGTTTCATCACCAAACTGTCATTTTTCAATATTTCTTGTAATATTGTTTTATTTACAATGAAGTTAAAATCGACTATGTACACTGGCTTAGAATAGTTTTAGAAACAAGTAAATGAATATGAAATGTACACAAAACAGTCCAATTTAAAGGAAATGCCGAGATTAGAGTTGACTAAGAAATTATTTTCTCTCTGCAATATCCTCGTATTTAAAATAAACGCTAATTTTATATCATTGTCATATTATGAACCATACTACATTGTACTAATGTGCACTCCATTATTAACATATGTTTCCGGCCTTTGGCCAGATCAGTTTAGTAGAATTCCTTCATCTTCCACTTTTAATTGTGTTAATTCTTCCTCTTTTAATTGTGTTAATTCTTCTCCTCTTGGTTGCTCACGTGCTGTAATCTACTCCTCCCATCTCTTTATTAATCTCCCTTGCGGTCTTTTTCCTACATCTCCATATGAGGACACATTTCCTTTAAATTCTACCTTCCTCTCCCTTGCTTCGTTAGTGTAACTATATGAGGAGCCCAGATAAGCAATATATAAAAATAACCATTTTCTGAGGAGTTGTAATAGAAGAGAATCTAGATCGAACTTTGCACTTAGAAGATTGTAATGGTTTCCATTCGAATTGTCTAGAAACTTACAATAGGTTCTATTAATAAGGATTTATGAGATACGGTACCTTAATATTATCTTGAAAAGCTTTTTTTTAATAGATTTTTAAAAAACTATCCGATAGGAATGACTATGCAAAAATGTCATACTATCTGAACATAAAAATATTCAATGAGACATTGAAAAGAAGATGACCTACACATTACACACTCAGAAAGTTGTAGGCCTGTGTTTTTCTCTCTTCTGCTGAAATAGGAGATTGATATAGTACCCTGAACATTCCTTAATTATGTGTTTTGTTGTGTTTTTAAATTGTGAACTTTGAGGCCTACAGTTTTCTGTTAAGTTTGTTGACCTTGCCCTTATATCCTCCTTTCACTGTTTAATTCAATCGAGCCTTTTGGCGCCATCTTTCCTTCGGACATGAGCCTCTCTGTTTACTTCTGTGCTCCCACCACCTTTCTTCCTCCACGCCGGTCCAAACCTCTCCTCTCCTCTCCTCTCCACACTCCCTTCATCCGCCTATCCCTGGGTCTTCCTCTTGGTCTCCTGCCCGCCACCTCCATTTCGAGCATGCTCCTCGGAATCCTCCCCTCTATCAGCCTCTTTATATGTCCGTACCACCTCAATATCTCCTTCTTTATCCTATCTGCAGGGGTTCCTCCTTCACTCTCTCTCTTTCTATCTCCCTCTGTCTGTCTCTCTCTTTGTTTTTCTCTTGCTTTTTCTGTCTATGTTTTTTCTCTCTCTCTTTCTGTTTTTATCTCCCTCTCTCTTTGTTTTTCTCTCGCTTTGTCTGTCTCTATGTTTTTTCTCTCTTTCTCTCACTCACTGTTTCTCTCTCTCTTTCTTTCCCCCCTTACCTTGTCCATCCTTGTCACTCCCAGCTTACTCCTCAGATGTTATCTAAATAATATCGTGGAAGGGGGTTCAAAAGGGTAGGATTGATGTTGGTAACACTAAGGTACATCGTGCAGCTAGGTTGCAGTTCGTGACTACCGGCATTCCCTCAGATTCTCCGCCCCGAGCCTTGACCATCCTACTTTGTTGTAAATACGCCCTTGTCATTTATATTATAAACGTGTCCTAGGGAAGCAAAGTTAAATGGCCTGTCAGAGCTACAAACTATAATAACTATTCCTCAATTTATATTTTAAGTTTTGTTTCTTTAAAATATTAAATAAAAAACTTCCTAGTTCCAACTTTATTTATTTTCCTTTTTTTTTATTTTTAAACTGTGCCCTAGATCACAGACTTGACTCGGTTCTACGTCGCCTCTGATTACGAGTTGATGATTGACATATTCAAGAGTGAAATTTACTTCTTGAAGTCTTCGTGGCAAAACATGCTCGGCCGGCCTTTGGTCGTGATGGCCATGAGGAGAATACACCTAGGTACACGACGATGTGCTAGCTCTGATTGATACTTGTTGTGGGGTGCATTGTGATGGTTCATGTATTGTGTTGGTTTCAACCTTAGCAAGAATATTAACCCGTTTTCAGCATGAGTGGTGTGTTTTTTGTGTTTTTTTTACTCTTGGGATGGTTTTAAGGTTTGGTTCAAGAAGATGATTGATTGGAAAGGGAAATGTTTTCTTCTTTCGTTACTTTATTTTAAAATCCTTAGAGATGCCATGATTCCTATTTTTCTTGATTCTGATTCTCAATTTTCCTAGATGTTCTCTTATCTTGATCCAGATCCATTTATTTATATATTGTACTGTAATGTGTTTGCAATACAACAACTCAAAAGGTAAATAGTAAATAATTCTTAATGCGGCCATGTTTGATTTGAACAAGAACACAAAGGTCATGTTTGAGTTAGTTTACAAGTGTATTTGGTATTGTGATTTGTTTGGTAACTCTATGATACATAGATTTTTTTGTTAAATTAGCGTGATATTAGAATTAATATTATGTGAACATTACTAACCATTAGAGATGTTCAAAGATCACCTTTTTACATGCAATGAAACTTGTATAACGAAAGAAAAAAAAAGTCAGTCTGATTAAGTCAACGATTAATTTTATCTAACTTGCACTTATTTAGATTATAAATAAATTCAGATACATAGTAAGAGAAGATGAATTTAAAATCAAAACTTGCCATATGCTTCAACCTAACACAAACATGAGACTTTTAAGTTAGAGGTAAGTAAAGAAAAAAAAAATTGTACAAATTTTCAAAGCTCTTGACAAAATGCCCTGCAGCTGCAAGTTGGTTGGTGAAAATTACCAAAAGAAGATTGAATTTTATATTCGCGCCAGCTTGAAGCTAATGATGTTATTAAAAAATATATATATATATTAAATCTAACATTTTGAAATAATTCTAAACTAAAGATATTCCTTATTTGGAAGTAATTTCTGATGTTCGACATTTGTTAAAGATTTTAGAATGTTTGAAAATCATGTTTCAAATATACAGAGAAAATTGTCAGTGTCAAAGTTGAATTGAATATGTGTTGGCCTTTGACTTTGTAAAGTTTTGCATACCTTTACCAAGTAGACGACAGTACTTCATTCACGGTAGGAGTTTACCTCTGAAAGCTCTTTTTTCTTACCAATATCCTACTATATAATAGATTTCTGGTAGGGAAAAAAGTCCTTTCCCAGGTAAAATCCTACCGTGAACGAACTTTAGCACACAACGACAATAAAGAAATTTACGATACTTGTGCTAGCCCCACCATCCGAATTAGTCAATATTTTCTAAACCTAATTTCAAACCAATGAGTTTCGTAACATTAGATTAAAATATGAAGAACCCATTTAGATAGAACGTTTATTCATTTAACAAATGCATTTATTTTTAGCTGAAATATTTAAATTTAAAATATTTCTTAAATGAAAACTTCTTTCCAACTTTTTAGGTATGTTTTGTTACATATTGGACAAAGTATGGGAAATGAGTATGGAAACACACGGAAGTAAACAAACACAAATTGACTTTTAACAATGAAAAGAACAGAACACTCCACACTTTACACTGCCGCCACCGGAAAAATAGGTATTGGCTGCCTCTTGAAGAAAATCGATCGTCACCGCCCAATCCAGTGACCTATGTTGTCATTCTATCGAAACTCATCAGGAGGGAGTGTGTAATGCACAACACAACTTACTGTCCCATCATTCCTTACTGATTTCCTCTTTCTCCCTTTTTTTATAAAGTTGTGTTGCCCATTTCACACTCACTCCTGATGAGTTTCGATAGAATGAATCTAGGTCACAGACAAGTAAGAAAGACTCTCAACCTTACGGGGGTTTGCTGCACCCCTTTTGCCAGCTTGAGTCCTTCAACACAGGGCTTCGCTAGTGTCACTGCCGGGTGATGATAGGACTAACCGCAGCGATCCTAGTGGTGAAGGACTGAATCTGTCAAAAGGAGCGCAACCATTTTAACCAAGAGGTTGAGTGTCTGTGACCTATGTAGAGGATAGGGTATTAACAATCGATTTTATCCAAGAAGGAGCCATTAACTTATTTTACAATGGCAGCATTGAAGTGTAAATGTGTTCCCCATTTAATCGTAAAACCCTTATTTTTGTTTGTACCCTTTTAAATGATTCTAGACCTTTTTCCTGTACCTTTTTTCCGAATATAACATATACAATTTAAAGGAGTTTTCTAGACAACTATTAAACTATAACAAAATTTGTTTCACAGGGATTTTTTTTTTTTGTATATTTTCATACTAATGCACGAGTTGTGTTTTTCTTTCCTCGTTGTCGTGCATTTGCCGTCACTTTAGAATGTGGATCAGGAGCAGTATTACACTGTAAACGACATTGAACTGATGGTGAGCAATTTCAAGAGTGATTTGGGCTTCTTGGCAATGAACTGGAGATATATGCTTGGCAGGCCGACTGTTACCATGCTGGCTAATTCCAATCAGTTAGGTAATGTTGAACTGTCACAATCTTTCTAATTAAACTCTATTCAAATACATTCATTTCCAGAATTTTATAAATTGGCTGGATCTGGGTTTTTTTGTGTTTTTTTATGGCGGATGGGTTTTGATCAGTTATATTATTTTTCTTCATATTTATAGCCACAGAAAGCAGACTACAGAAGATAAATTTATGATTTTGTGGGTTGGAAATAATAGAAGTAATAGCATTAACAGTGATTCCAGGTCTCATCTGACATATATGTAGACTACAGCGCTTGGTAGTTGAATCTGTCTCTAATGTTAGGTCTGTTGTAGATCAGATATGTTAGTTAATACTTAAATATTATAGTCAAACAAAGCCTTAACGAACACATCACATTCCTCCAAAATTCATCGATCTAAAACGTTAACCGAAAAATTCAGGGTGTCTAGCCACCTTGAAAATAGGGAAATGTCAGGAAATTTTATCTAATTTCTGGAATTTTCACATATTCACTTTAAACAAAAAATAGCAAATTTTATTTACAATATTAAAAATAACATTTTTTCTTCCAGTTAATACACACCACGAATCTTTCTTAAAGCAAATGTCCCTGTCAAGCATACTAATCTCATTTCTTTAAAGTCAACATTTGATTTTCATGTTAGCTTTCGATCCCTATCACACACATCTTTAGCCAAAGTTTAGTCATGATTATGCGCATGCTTGAGAATTCGATTACCTTCTAGGAAATAGAAACTTAAAAAGAATATGTCTCACAACAATTTTAAACTGTACTGTTATAAGTTGATCTTTTAATGGCTCAATATTATCTCACTGAAATCTGACTTGGATCACACTACACAATGGAATTTTTTTAACCCTTTCATATAGTGGCATAATTTCAAAATGCAAATATGTCTAAAAATAGTATTACATCTAAATATGATTTTAATAAAATAATGTTTGAATACATAGTGACTGGAAAAGTTGGAAACTGTCTTTGGACAACCTGGAAAAGTCACAATCTTAAAATATAGTTTGGCTGGACACCCTGAAATTGTTATCTTTGATCACCATTATTTGTTTGTATTTAATTTTCATTATATCCTCAATAAGATGATTAAAATCATTTTAAGGTTGGCTTAATTATTTGCTAACGACTTCCCCCCACCCTACTCTATCCCCAATCCACCCTTGACTCGACCCCAGACACACTGTGTTTGTGTGTGTGTGTGTACTTATACAATAAAAAAATATATATAAGACCAAATCACTTTTAAATATATGCTGGTAAATGTATTCTAAGCTATTTTAATTTTTGTTTATAAGAGACTAGATTCATTTCTTTGAGTAATTTTTGATTATTTTGGAATGTTTTGCATCCTATAACATTAACCTGGTTTTATTGAACTAATTATTTAGGTAGTTATTAATACATTATGTTTTGTGTGGTTTGGTACGGACCTTGTTTGTGAAATTTATTGTGCCAAACGCGCTTTTAAAATAAAATTTTTTTTTGACATGGTTTGATTGACATGGTGTGGTTTGTAGCTAGTAATGGGTCTTGGTTGTTGATCGTTTCAACTATAAATCAACCAGTTAAAGGTGTTGTTACTTGAAATAGTATGGGTGATGCATTACCAATAATTATTGTTATCGTCAGAAACTCTCCATTATTTGTCCATATACTCTGTTCATATTGTGTGCAAGGAATTTTGCTCAAATAAACTTTTGAATAAAGAAATGTAAACAATAGTTAAAGATAAATAATATTAGGGCTGAGCCAATCAACTATTTTATCAATCGGGTTAATGCCGATCATACAGATTGCCGTTGCTGACCATATCGGTCTCTGATGCCGAACTTACAGATTGCCGACACTGATCATACAAAACACCAATGGCAATCATTTAGCTTATTTTCACTATCACACGGGTATTATGTTGTTAGTTAATTTTTAAATAAAAATAATTTTATCTTCATTAAATTCATAAGAAATGTTAATAAAAATCAAGGCTAGTCTACCATTGCCAACATAAAAATAGTCTACAGTACTTTCAAGTTAGTTCAGTTCAATGGATCGGCATAAACAATCGGTGGAAGGGTGGCTGATTATTACCGGTTTAGTAATTCATTTGTTTGGTGAGTGTTTTTTTAAAAATATATTTTGCTTATGTGTCGAAAACGTCAATTATAAGCTATTTTTTCTTGACTGCATTTTAATCATTTTATACAATTGTTTGTAGTTTTAACCCATCAATATAAAAAATTATGCACATATTCATACTTTCACAAGCAACTTATTAACCTCGGTAGTCTTGGGGTAGAGTGCTCGCCACAGGATCCGCTGTTCTTGGGTTCGAACCCAGCTAGAGTAGACATATTTCTCTTGAGCGGTAAACATCCGTGGCATAACTCTCTTCAGAAGTGAAGTAAAGCCGTCGGTTCCATATCGATTGTGTCGAGTAAAAGAACCCTGGCATTTATGCGAAAATACCTCTCCCGGTTAATTTGGTAGGCTCTTTCACTCTCGTTCATAGAAATTATTGTGTGCTTTGGTTCAGAAAGTGCACGTTAAATACCTTAAACAAATAAAATAATAATAAAAATACAAGCAACTTTTTATATATTTTGACCTCAAGTTTTAATTATCTAAATAGTTCAACTAGAAGGAACATATTTTTAATCTATTTAATTGTATTGTTATTGTAATCCTCTGTGACTAGATCCTTATGTTTGCCTTGGTTCAAACTTATGTTTTATCTTGGTATAGAAATATTATTTTTAGTTTCATTTTAAATTGTGAACCTGTTTTTTATGTTTGTTGTTGTGTATGTTCGTTCTCTTAGCCTTTGTCCAATTTTTGTATTTTTGTATTTTCCACTTGCTTTAATTGATTAGTGACATTATTTTAGATAAATATTTTCTGGGATTGAAATTAAGCCTATTTTTCATTTATTATAATCCAAATCTTGGAAAAAAGGGTTTGAACATAAGAAAAAATATAAATATAATGGAAAAATATAAAATAGAAATAGTAACTACATATTAACATTCACCATTCATTATAACATCCATACATTCAGTTAAGTGTTAAATTACTGGTCTGAGGCCTGGTTGTCGAGCCTATGCTATAATTATATTGGTTCTGAACCATCATTAGATAGTTTTAGAGCTCTAAAACAAATTTCCCTTGAAATAGTGAAAACAATTTTTTTTTTAGGATTTGCTGCTCGAATCTGAAATTTTCTCGAGTCTTTGAATCTCAAATACCCTTAAAGATTGCAATATTTACATCCCTGGTTTGAATAATATCGAGTTTTATTCGAGTTTGAGTAATATAAAGCAATATTTGTCAATACACTCATATTTTTTTGTTGAACTTCTGTAATATATCCATGCAAAAGCAAAGTGTTTAAGAATTATAATTTTAAAAAAAATTAGTTATGATAGTTCCAATTGAATTTTTAGCTAAATTTAAGATTGCAGTCTGTAAAAGATATAATTTTTTTTAATCAGACTAAAGAAAATATTTAGAGGACTCTTTTCTATAAAATAATATCTTAAATTTGAATCGAATTATTTAAAGAATCGTTTTCATTAAATTTAAAAAAAGTTCATAAACTTTCCTTGAAATGTGATATTAATAATGTACATTTTTTATATTCATATAGAGGATGACAAGATACCTTTAGCCATGATTACAACAATGAAAAAAGTAAGTATTATTATTATTATTAGCACCGCGTCTGACTACCCGTTCGGGTTGTACGCACTTACGCTAATATGTAATGGTAGGGTGATGGTGAGACAAAATGGAGATCCTACAGCTTAACATTGGATCCGAACCACGGTGGAGGCCTGGCATTTCCCACATTCACAAGTTGTGATTAATACATTTCTTGTCAGAGGTGAAGGAAGGGTTTGGCAATCAGATAAATCTGTGCCGGGCCCGAGAATTAAACCCTGGACCCCTAGCACAGAAGTCTGACACCTTACCCCTAGACCACCAAGTCACTCACTAGATAAGTAAAAATAAAATAAAAAAGGGAGTAATGGGACTCAAACACAGATAAGACTTAGATCATTCAACACTATATAAATACTTCAACTAATTTTCTAAATCAGTTTGGCAGATGTTAACTTAATCTTTATTCTTTAATTTCGATACAAATCGGGACTAAGAACATTGTTCATATCATGTTATATTGTATATTATATTTTTAGTTGATGTATTAAAATTTTATATAATTTTTCACTTGTACATTTTAGTGCTTGTCAATTTCACATAATACATTAACCACTTTATTAAATGCTCAGGTTATAAATTAATTTTATAAGGTTCTAGGTCAACTTATTTAAGTCTTAACTTACATGTTAGTGAGAGGAAAGTTCAGTTTATAGGAAGTGTACCCGCATCTTCATACAATACCCTCCTCCTCAAACGAAGACCCTACCCTACACAAACACCCACATACCTAATATATTAGACCTCCCCCACTAACCATCTACTACCCTTCCTCCATCCACCCTCTTGGCCATAACTGGACTGGCCAAATTCACAACAGACCAAGAAGACGAAGAAAAACATCACCTCGAAGACCATACTACACCCCTTCACAA
>CABFVX010000342.1:175223-186426 GCA_902151425.1 Timema shepardi
CCCCCCCTGTAGAAATATAACACATTCTTCTCTTCTCATCTGCACACTTGCTCTCATCTGCTTATCCCATCTCTTTCTTGGTCTCCCTTGTGGGTTTTTTCTACATATTTCATTTCTATCTCTTTTATATATATAGTCCAAACACATTAGCTCAGTAGTTAGCGTGTCTGCCCACTGAACTAATGGTCCCGAGTCCGATTCCCGGCATGGCCGAAAATCTATCATTGAGGAAAATACGGGTCTACCCTGTCACATTGATAAATTAATGGCCGAGGACTGGATGTGGTGCTTATCTTAGTCTAAAGTTGGATTATAAGGCATATGAGACTACAACATGCCTAGCAAGCCAGTAGTGTAAAATATATGACTTGAATAAAAAACTCACCCAGGCCACAGGCTAGAAACAGTAATGCATGTAAAGTAATATCTATATATAATCTCCTTTTCCATCCTCAATACCTCACACAATGCCATTTATAAAACAATTCTAAATATTGCTTTTAATTGAACTCATTTACTGTGAAATAATGAGTATATATATTTTTATTTTTTTCAGGGTAACACTGGGAAACCTTAATGAGTTCCTAAGTACATCCTGCATAACAAATTTGAGCTTCCTTGGTAGTCAAGAAGAAGGTCTACCTGATCGTAAGCTTTTTTTTCCTTCAATATTACCCGTGTAGAAACTAAATCATCTTCGTCACACTTACACATAAAGGCCGATACACACAGAATACTAGGCTAAGCTGTGCTGTGCTAAGACTTTATCAGTTTGATCTCACACTCATTGCTAATCTAAGTTAAAGCTATAGTCCCCCTTATCTCCCCTTAATTCAGTGTTATTTCTTTCCGGTGTATTCCATTGAAGTTTAGTTATGATGGCGTTCTCCAAAATGTCTTGTTTTGGGTTCAGCTGATAGTACTTAGGAAGTAAAGATGCTGCTTTTAGCAGTTGTTTTGAAAGATGAAGAAAATTTAGGAGGTGTAAGTTTGACTTGTTCAATTAACGCTTTCATTTTGATAAAAAAAACATTTATTAGATATAAAACCTAAATAGAGTAATACTTAAATACACATGAAAGAAACTGAACAATTATTTTCACCAAACCCGCACTGTGTCGGTTCAATACGGAGCCCAAGCTGCGTTATGCGTATGCGAAACGTAAGATGGTTCAAGATGGGAGATGGAAAAATTGCCCGGCCAGCAATCGGAAAAACATAGCGAGGCGTAGCAAGGATAGCTTAGCTTAGCGTTCTGTGTGTACCGGCCTTTAGTTTTGTATGTTATTTCGATGTTAATATAAACATGTGTCTCAGGTCTAAACCCACAAGTTCAGAAGTATCTTGAAGATCACCTCCTCAAGTCTTTGGTGCCCCATCCCCAGCTTCTGAACCGGGCGGTCGTGCGGAAGGGTAAAATGCTCAAGAGGAAAATGTCTGTGAGAGGAGCCATCAAAAAGACGAGATCCATCATTTCAATGGAGGGTAAGATAATATTAAGATAATATTTTCGCCTGTAGGCCTCAAAACACTGACGATGACATTATCCACCTCTGACAGGCTCTGGTTTGAATCCCAATTAGTGGAGGGTGTTGTTTATTAATAAGTTTTGTTCCCGACCCTAATGAATTAACTTGTAATAACTTTACCTCACATTGAAATGTATGTAGGTTGGGACCAATTAAATAGCTTCAATGTAGTTCATTGTTCACTACAACTGAGTTCACTAAAACCAGAGTTGACTGTATTTATATATTTTACGAATTTTGAGTATCCTTAAGGATTTAAGAGTTCTAGGATTCAAAGGATCTATCTCAAATTTTGTATTCATAAAATTAAATTCTCTACAGTATACCAAATAAAATTTTGGTTATCATATCCATTTAAAATTATCATCATCTGTGAGTTGACGAACCTTACGACGTGGATTGCAGCCGACGGTTTTGGACACTGTGACGATAGGAGACCATCGCTGGTGTTGCCCTCTCAAGTACTGACCGACATAGACCCCCTCGGGAGGCTCTCTGCCCGTTCTCCGTCTCCCGAGGATACCATGCCGCTGTGGAAACAAGGCAACTCTTCTCGACAGAGGTGAGTCATGAACAATTCGGACGCTCTCAACACTTTAATAAAGTATTCAAAACCATTCTATTATAGTTTTTTGTCAACATTAGTCTGTGTAGATCGGTCAGTAGCATGTATAGATCAGTCAGTAGCATGGTTGAATTTTAGAGGATTCATACCCACATTCGCATGGAGGGAGAGTGGAATAACTCTTAGAGAAAACCACCCTCTGTGCACCCAACCAGGTTTCGAACCCCTATCTCCCCATCATAGACAGGCCAGTCTATAGTGAGAGTGACACCTTAGACCGTGCTGTCACTGAAGCAAATTTTACTAGTGTTATTTTATGGGTATCGATAATAAATATCATAAGCTACACCTGCAGGTCATTCAACTTGGCATATGAATACATAAAAGTAGATCTAGTAACTCTTCTAGTTGTGGGATAAGGTTCTTCCTATGAAAATTGGACTGTAGTTGTAAGGGCTTTGTGCTTACAAACCACCTTGAAGAATCCGGTTCAAACCGTTGAATGGTAATGTAGGGCACCGGGCATGGTAAAGGGTGAGTCCATGCGTTAAATAATTCCGCCAAGGGAGATGTCTGTAAGAACGATATTTAAAAATAATAGTTTTTTGGTCCATCCCAGACACATATCTGAGACTCAGTACGCCACAACAGAGGTGGAGGAACTGCTCGGTATGCTGAGGGAGACAGAGCAGTTGGAGGAGCAAGGAGACATCCTGCAGTACCTGGTGGACACCCAGGGGCTGGCGTTCATCACGGGGACCACTGTGGACGGCAAGCCCGTCACCGTCAAAGACCTCCTCAAGCTGCTTTATGAGAAGGCTTGCCAGCAGAAGCTGTGGGGGCTTGTCCGTCACTCGGCGGGCATGCTGGGTAAGAGGGTGGAGGACCTCGCCAAGGCAGTCACAGACCTGCTCGTCAGGCAGAAACAGGTCAGAACTTTTTCTTTTCTATCCAATGAAATATAGATTGGTTGAATCCAATATTTTAACAAATCTAAATCTCTAATTCAGACCTTCATTCTACTTAAAAGTATCTCTAGTACAAATTAATCTATTAGAATAATTATATGAACATCGATGGAGCTTAGAGAACATATTGGGATTTGGTTTTTGTAAAAATGTTCTTGGCACACCCCTATCTTACGACTTTGTGAAGGGTAGTCCCACTCACCCCGTTCAATTGTCTGCCCTACCTAGGTGACAGTCGGCATGCCTCCGTCCAATGAGCACACCATCACAGCTCCCTTACCCGAGATGGAACTGCGCACGCTGATTCACCAGGCCTACGGAGACGACGAGAGTACTGCCATGCTCACACAAGTACGTTTCCATTTTATATATATGTGAGTTAGGTAAGACGAGGCTAAAAACATATATATATTTATTTTTTTCTTTAATTCTACATGATTGTTCATAATAATGAAATTTTTTCTAAACATTTGTGTATGCTCAGAATTTTTAATCCGAATCTGAGATTTTCTATGATTCGTGTATGGGCCCCTCCCACCACACAAATACGGACTTCCTTTGTATTCTACCTTCCTCATCCTAATGTGTATAACCTCGAAATAACCTGAACAGGTGGTGAGGAGCGTTGACAGTGAAAACAACTTATTTTGATTAATATTATCTCCTATTTAAATACAGGAATTGTTGGTGTACTTGGCCATGTTCATCAGAACCGAACCCATGCTCTTCAACGAGATGTTGCGGCTGCGTGTCGGGTTGATCATCCAGGTAGGTGTGCCAACTTAACCACTCAGCAAATTGTTTCTGAATCATCAATATCTATAACGATAACAAAAACTTGAAAGTGTAGTGTTAAACGCAATTTTGACTCTTCACTTGAATGAATTTCATGAGATTATAGGTTCCCCCCCCCTCCCCCACCCCCCCATCTAAGTCATCACCACATGGAGGAGAGCACTACAGTGCTGCCTTAAAGCATATATTTAATCGAGGATTTGAACCCAAGTATCTGGTATGGTCAATAACTGCATCGGGGTGCACTCATACTTATTTGATAAAGTTAAATACTTTACAAAAGGGAAATTAATTAAATAGAGACCTGCTTTGGTAGTTGAATGGTCTAAGGCATAGTTTGCAAACTCAGGTTTTTCTATTCTACATTTACACACATGTAGTTACCTTTCCTCATCCCTAGTGTAATTAGTACTTAGGTGTATACCCCATACGGGTAGAAAGACATGGTGCAAAAAAAAAAACCAGTAGAGATTTTTTTTTATATTTAGGGGTATACATTTTTAGTATGTTGGTGATGTTGCTTATCCTCATATAAATCCTTAGTGACGCATCAGTGAACATGAATACTAAACCTCAAGCTCATCTTATTTAGTTGGCTGGTGACGAGAAGTTATGGTATTTTTTTCCTATATTGTTTCCCACTGTCCCTGCGCACAAATTCGGGTATATTTTTATCAAAATTCTACCTTTCTTATCCTTATTCGTTTTTTGTAATTGAAGGTGGATATCCCGAAGAGGCGGAGTAGAGCAAGGCACAAGAGTGACATTGTGTAATGTGAGTTTTTGGCGCCTTGTTTTAAGGTGATGGCGACCGAGCTGTCTCGTACACTGGTTTGTTCTGGCGAAGAAGCATCGGAGCACCTTCTCAACTTGTCGCCTTTCGAGATGAAAAACTTGCTACATCATATTCTCAGTGGCAAGGAGTTTGCTATAAGTAGTGGTGAGTTGCATGAAATGTTTTTATTCACATTTTATTATTCTGATTCTTAAATTTTAACTTCAATTTCTTTGTTTATTTAATGTCCAACCCCTTAGCTCGGTGGATAGTGTTTATGTCTATCGAGATAAGGGTCCCAGGCTATAGTTTCCTGACATGGCTAAAAAATTTATCATTGGTAAAAAGTGGGTTTCTCTCTTTCACATTGATAAATTAATGGCCAGCGAGTTGTATGTTGTGCCCAACTTAGATTTAAGCTAGTTTTTTAAGTCATGTGTTGATGTAATCAGTCATTCAGAAAGTGCACGTTAAATACCTCAAACAAATGAAAAATGTTTCTTTGATTCTATTTCCTCAATATATATCTTATTTTAATATTTCTCCACTTTTTCAATTCGAAGCAAACTCGAATCGAATTTATAAAATATTCTTAAAGCCGAATCATAGTCATAATATTTTTGTTAGATGTTTTTATGATTGAAAAAACATTATGTTGTAGTTATTAATATATAATTTTATACACCAACATTACTTAGAACTATTTTTTTGCACAATTGCTTATTATATTAAATTTTAATATGATAAATTAAGTTATTATCACAACTTATAAATCAATTACTCCAGTTTATATCCCATATGGATATTAATTTGCAACTATACAACATTTCAGAGTGGGATTAATTGACCATAAATTGAATACTTTAGCTCTCAATATTTTTATTGGTAAAGCTCCTTAATTATGTCGATAAACAAAGAAATAAATGTAAATACTTTTTTTTTCCAGTTGGCCGTGGTAATTTTTCGATAGTAAGCTGCAAGTCTAGCCGTGTAAGCAAAGTAAGTTTTTAAAATATGAAGATTAATTAATGTCGGTAAGAAAAATTGGTTATTACTTTAAATACTTCTCAGCTTGGAAGCCATTTTTATGTAAATTCGTTATCTTATTTCAGACTCATATGGATGTGGGAAGTCCGCTTTTTCATTTCGAAGTGAACTTAAATAGAATACATAAAATTGTGCTTATTTGAGTAACTTTATGCAATAAAATTGTATAGAAAATTATTCATTGGACAATTCTTTGAAATATTTTATTATTAACTAATAAATAAAGTTATTTTTCCACGTGACTATTAATTTCTAGTATACCCAGTAGCAGATTGGCGATAATTTAACATGAATTGAATATTTTAGCACTCATTATTTTCATTGGCAAAGCTTCATAATTGTTGAAGTTTTTCTTTTAAAGAAGTCTAATTTTATATTTTTTTCAGAGCCAAGTCAAAGCTTTGAAGCTTTGCACCCACCTACAAAATCACAAATTAGAATAAAAAATGTGATAAAGTAAGATAATCGCTACAAATGCATAAACAAATCTGTTCCTCAGCACCTGATTCTTATTACCACCTGGAACCTCCTGATGTCATTGGGATCTGAATAAGTTGTATGCTTCCTAGTAAATTTTAAATTTGGAATCCCCACTTTGTATTGTAAAACAACGTTAGGTGATAGGTCAATGTTTAAGGAAAACATTCTAAATATCTTGGCCACGGCGGGGCTTGTTTGGTAAAATTAGGAGGAATGTAGTATTGTCGAGAGGAAGAGCCTAACACTGTACCATTTGTTTCTGTGTTGTAGAAAAGTCAGATCGGTGGCCTGCTAGGTATCGAGTCGGCTGATGGCTCGGACGAGATGGGGCCTGAGAGGCAAGGGCAGTGGCTGCGTCGAAGGAGGCTTGACGGGGCCCTCAACAGGGTACCTCGGGACTTCTACCCTCGTGTCTGGGGGGTGCTTGAGAAGGTCAGAATCTCCCACGTGTCCATCTGTTTGGCCATGGTTATTTGTAATGAGGATTATATGATAAGGGTTGCATATATTGTCAAGACTTGTACATTAGCCAATCTCTGTTCGACATGAACTGTTTATCATTGATTTACTAGGAGATTGGTTGACTGCCATGACCTGACTAAGGGCCGTAATAAATAAAAAGAAGACTTAGATGTCAGCCAATCCCCCATTCAGCTTGAACTGTTTTTTATTTGTATACCCGTATACCCTGATACAGTATGAATTAATATTTTTTTCTAACATTTAAAATACAGTACATTTGCTGTGTTACTAAGGTGGGAATATTTAAAAAATAAAAGAAACTGATTAATTGACATGATAATCGGTGATTATTATTCATTGCCAATGCACTAATAACTACCTGATTACGATTCATCAATATCTGCATCAGTACACCTCTACTCTTTATTAATTATTATATTTATTTTTCTAACAGTGTCAAGGCTTGGCTATAGAAGGAAGAGTTCTTCCCCAGAATCTCACTCAAGAGGTAAGAAAAAATGTATCGGCTTGTACTCAGCATGAACTGTTTCCGGCCGATGGCCGAGTCAGTTTAGTAAAATGTCTCCATTCTCTTCTGTCCTTCCACCCTAATCGCTTTTAATCAGACCCGCTTTAGGGGTCGCGTGGTCTTAGGTGCTACTTTTGCAATGGACTAAACTGCCGAAGATAAGGCGATTGAGGTTCGATCTTGGTTTGTGTGTACCGAGGAAGGGTTTTCCTAAATGGCTTTCCACTTTCTCTCCGTGCAAATGCTGGTAGGCTTCCTCTAAATTCAACCTTCCTAATCCCCAACACATTAGTATAATTAAAACATACGTGTACAATACAAACAATAGTAAGAAGAGGTGCTAAAAAGATAATTAAGTCACAAATGAAAATATCGACTCTTCACAGGTTTTCTACATAATAATATTAAATTTCATTTAATTAATGTGAATTTTTTAACCATACGATTAAATCAGCACACTAGAGCTTCCATGAGCAAGAGCGAAAGGGTCTACCAATTTTGCCGGGAGAGGTGTTCTCACAAACTTTCCAGGGTTCTTTTACAAGCCACAATCGACAAGAGACCGACGGCGACTTTACTTCCTATCCAAAGCAAGTTGTGCTACGGGTGTTTATCGCCCAGGAAAAATCCGTCGTTTCTTGAATCGAGCATTTAACCCCAAAACCATCGCGGTTGAAAATGATATTAAAACAGTCTTATTTGCGCAAAGAGTCGTTATTCTATCTAGTTGATTTTCAGATGACCCCAGGGGAGTTGAAGTTTGCCCTCGCGGTGGAGACGGCCTTGAACGCCATCCCGCAGCCGGAGTACCGCCAGCTCATCGTGGAGGCCTTGATGGTCCTCACTCTGGTCTCTGAGTACAATGTGGGAGGAACGTTGGGGAACATTATTGTCGTGGAACATTTTGTGCACAAGGCAAACAAAGTCTTTTTGGATGATCAGGTTCGTATCTCAGGTTTTATTTATTACACATCACCATAAACATTTTCCAGCCACTGGCCAGGTCTCTTTCGGAACATAAGTCTCTCCATCAAATACTTTTTCCTCGCTGCCTCTCCTCCCTTCTTCACACTCGTCTACACTCCTTTGGTCTTCCTCTTGACCTGCCCCCCCACTTCAATATCCAACATCTTCTTTGGTATCTTCTCCTTCTCCAGTCTCACATATTCGTACTACCTTCTTTATCCTGTCCTGCACTGACTCTTTTAACTATTCCTCCCACTCCTCATCCTATCCATTCTAGTCACTCCTATAGTACTTTTCATTTCACAAACTTGAATTCTCCTTCCATTCTGCTCCTCCATTACCCACGTTTCCGTTACCTCTGTTAATATTGGTACATAATACATTCTGTATATCACTCCTTGATAGATCTTCGACATATCCTTTCTCCAAATTAAACTTCTCGCTAGGGTTGTGTGAAGTACACTTTTTCAATTTGAAGCGAACTTGAATCGAATATATGAAATATTCTCGAAGCCGAATCTAAGTTTGAATAATTTCTTTTAGTTGTTTTATGCTTGAAAAAATAGTATATTGTGTTATTTGTATTACTTTATGCACCAAAATTACTTGGAAAATGTTTCATTGCACAATTGCTTGTAATATTTCACTTTCATATGTAATGCACAAAACCGCTCAGAATGGCTATAATTGAACATAAATGGAGTATCTTAGCTGTCAATATTTTTATTGGCGAAGCCAAGTCAAAGCTGATGTTTGTTTCGAAGCCAAGTCAAGGCTTTGCACAAACCCTACTTCTCTCACATAAGCTTCTGCTTGCTCACTCTCTCACTGATTTCTCTTATTCTTTTATCACATTACATATATTATATATAGTTATATACGGAAGTTGGTACATGAAAGGATTATCGATTGATTTACTTTAGCTTGCATATGTTCAAAAAAAAAAACCTGGCCTGTTTTCTTGAAAACTTTTTAAGTTTCTGTATGTCACTTTTTCAGATGAAAGTTAATGGCGACGCCACACTCTGCTGTGCGAAACCGCAAGACCAAAGAGAAACATCTCTGAGCGGTGGCCTTCTTTGCGGCGGAGCGGCTTATGTCTGTCAGCACTTTTACGACAGCGCTCCAAGTGGAAGCTACGGGACTATGACGTACCTTGTACGTGCTGTAGCTTTCATGCTCGGGGGTTTACCAGAAGATGGCGAGATTGACTGTACCGTCAGTTAAACTTGGTGTTCTTTAATATTATAGTCAATTATTTGTTGATAGTAGCAGGACTAGGTTTTCAAGTTTTACTCTTAAACATATTTATTTCTATAGGTGTACTCATGTGGATGCCAAAGATTAAGGACACCTACTTTTCACAAACCATGTATCCATAAAACATGAGAAAAATCCTATTTTAAAGCACAAAAATTTGTTTCGAATTCAAAGTAATCATTCTTAGTTCCTAATTATTTTTACCTTTACAAAATAAAACTATAAAGGTATTTGTATGTGAAAATTCCAAGTTTTCAAATCAATTTACTTATTTTTAAATGGAATTTATGATGTTTATGCAATAGTTTATGCAAATAACATTCGCAGTAAACATACAGTTTGATTTGATGAATAGTTTCTTAATTTAATCGCTAAATTTCAGTGGCAGAAATATCTCTACAGCCTTAATTATCTATTTTTACTTACTTTTCAATTAATGAATATATAGTAAACAGTTAGAATGCAAGTTCGACTATCTTTTTCATTGCATCAACATACCTCTGCAACTTATGTAAAATTATATAACAACCAACCTTTTTGCGAGTTAACTTTTTATACATTTGATAAAAGTAAAAAAAAATTTAATGATTTTTTTTAAATGCTTGTTTATGATCTGTAGACGTCTGCAAAGCTTTTTTTTTTATCGAATCTCAGATTGAAGCAAATATTATTTGTGTATTTTGAATAATTATCGAATCGAATCATATCCTAGTTAAATATGCTAAAATTATAATGTTGAATAGAAAGAGTTAAACATTTTATAAAAAAATTAACCCGAGATCGAGGTTCGAATCTCGGTCGGGTGAACTGGGGGTGGTTTTTCCTAAATGGTTTTCCACACTCCTTCCACGCAAATGCAGGTCTTCTTACTCTAATTCAATCTTCCCAATTCCTAATCCATTAGCATAATTAGTACTTAAAGCGTATAACCCAAACAGGTAGTAAGACGCGGTGCTAAATAATAATATAAAAAAATTAGATAATTTTTTGACCCTAGTCCTATAAATTATCATGTATAGATGTAAATTCTTTGACATTTTCATGCAACATTAGTTCCCCTTAAGCAGTAAAGAAAGAACACCATCTGGTGTGGTGATTACAAACTACTTCAATATACAGGGGGTTCTGATTTATATGGGAAGTAACTTGGTGGTGGATAATAGACCGCCAAACACTCCTTATGAGCATATGTCCTTTGTTCAATGGTTCCCGCCATAAGGCCATTCAAGTTTCTGCTGGAATTGTAATAGCCCTATTAGATACACCCCTGTTTGTGTAATAACAGTGATACGTCACTTATAAGAGGTGCAAAAAGGGTGTACTTACTTACATCCGTTACTGTTTCCAGCCTGAGGCCTGGGTCACTGTTTTATTCAAGACATATATTTTCCGCTACCAGTTTGCTAGGCTTTTCTTAGCTTCAAATGCCTTATAATCAAACTTAAAACTAGTAAAGGCACAACATATATTCCCCGGCTGTCAATCTATCATCGTGAAAGGGTAAGCCCATATTTTCGTCAATGATCGGTTTTTAGCGATGCCGGGAATCGAACCCGGGGCCCTCGGCTCAGTAGGCAGACATGATGCCGACTCAGTTTAGTAAAATGCTTCCATCATCTTCTGTCCTTCTATCATTATTTCACTCTTATTCTCAGCCATCCTCATCCTCTCACTCTGCGTAACATCAACCCACAATCGAGCCATACCGAAAATTTACATTTATTTTTTATTCTTTTTTTCGTTCTTGAATATCCTTGAGCATTCAAAGATTCGATTATCAAACCTCGGTTCATAACCTTCATCTCTATCAAGTGATTGCGGTGTAAT
>CABFVX010000342.1:186468-216597 GCA_902151425.1 Timema shepardi
CCCCCCCACTGGTCAAGTTACATGTTTGCTCTGGTATATGTTCCACTAATTCTTTATTATATCTTCTTCCGTGCTAATATAGTAAATTTGTGTCATGTCACCAAAGTATGATTGGTTGTACATTTTATTGGAGTAAATGGTACAACACAATATAAACATATCTTAATGGTTGATAAGGTGAACCTATCTGATGGTTAGATTTTGACACTGGTTCTCTCTCAAAGGACTCGTCACTACATTTATTTATAGGTGGGTGTTTAATTTATATTATGTTTACCTGAAAATTTTAAAATACCTACTAATATATCTCATAAAGCTACATTAAATGCGGTAAAAGTTACTATTATTATTTAACCTTCTATATTAACCCATTCCCTGGCGCGTGTGGCGTCGCCATTAACGATCTAAGCAGGCATGAAAGCCACTTTGTTTTCTTGTATAATCTTATCCGACACACATTTTCACTACTCACTTATTTTCTCATTTAGTTCTTTATTCATGGTCATAGTATAGCATTGAACTGGTAGCTCTCTCTTTCAGCTTCAATATGAAGTATTCATAGACTATCCAAAAGTACAGTGATTCATTGATAGATGGCATTGCAATAACTCATTACGATGAAACGTTTGCGCCTCCGCCAGTGAACATTTAGGAAAACAAAGACGTTGTTCAACGCCCGCGCCAGCGAATGGATTAAGGAGCTATTTTTGTTAGGTTTGACTTAGATTTATGTATAAGGTTTAACTAATAGTGAATAGTACATGATGCACATAAATTTGAAATACATTACTTCAAATGATAGCGTTCACAACTGAAACATCGTGAATACTGTCCATAAAGTGTATAAATCTAACTATTTGGTTTTATATATGGAATTGAGCATATACGACGCTTCGAGTTGAGTCGTATCAGCCAATGGAAATGCAAAAAAAAAAGTCTCTAGCTATTAAAATGCCAGTAAACACAGCAGATGGAAAATAACTTTTCTTCATGTTTGAAATGTTTTTTAATAGCTATACTTGTTTTACATTAGGAGCCCGCTCATACAGTGGGTTAGGTTCCAGATCCCTGCTATAGTCTTTTTTAACTTTCAAATGTATATAACATCCTAATAACATTAACACTATTATATATTAAGTGCACATATGATCATTCGACAGTTTTCATCATTCGATAATCAATAAATAAAATTATTTATTAGTGCTCATTTCTATTGTAAACAAGATGAATAACCGACATAAAATGGAGGTAAAGTCACTCACTGTATGTGCCATGCCTAAAACGCTGGAAAAGCGGGACAAGCGCCGAACATAGTGAGCATGTATATAATTGAAAACCGCTGTATTTGGGAAATGCTTTAAAGTGAGACCCTATTATACTATCCAATTTTTCTTTGTTATAAAGTCATTGACTTCTATTGTAGGTATGATAGGAAATAAATGGGAAATATTACATTTTTATTCTGTTATTTAGAAGTAGATCTACTCTAATATTCTTGACAATAATAAAATCAGAACAAAAGAAAGGATTTTGTTTAAGTACAGGCACTACTTAAATTAAGTTAATTTTATATTTCAAAATTTAAAACTTAATGAACATTGTTTCTTGGGTGAACCCTTAGGTTAAGTATTTTAAGATACCTTATCTAGGAGAGCAAAGAAGTTAAGCCAACTTCTAGTAATTAAAAACCATCGATTTAAGTAAGACTTTAATCAATAAGTTTTATTATAAATGGTTGTATTTTTATTATTAATTGTGTGAACTGATATAGTATTAGGAAAAAAGTAGAACACAAATAAAAGAAAAGACACTAACACAAATTTACACAAACTTCAATATTTCGATGCTATTAAAGCACTTTCCTCAGGAAGTAGTAGTAATTAGAGTCTAATTACTACTACTTCCTGAGGAAAGTGCTTTAATAGCATCGAAATATTGAAGTGTGTGTAAATTTGTGTTAGTTTCTTTTCTTTTATTTGTGTTCTACTTTTTTCCTAATAGTATATCATTTTATTCATTACTAAATGTTTTTGCTCAATGCACTTTTTTCATACATATTATTGTGTGAACTGTAACTCGTGCGCTATTTGCTATTAGTTTTCCACTATTCGTAAATTTAAAATGTACAACATTCTCACTCTGGTTTTTTAAATTATAATGTTTCATATTGGATACTTAATAGTCTAGACTTTGTGTTCATATAAGCTTCTTATTCTATTAAAATAAATTATTCTTGATGTCAATGTATCACAAAAGAGCACATTACAATATATAATACAATTATTTTGAAAATCGCTTACTGCAGGTTTATATTTACTCCAAAGGGTTTTATTTTTTTATCATTCTGAAGAAATAATATATATTTTGTGAAAACTATCCTTTGATACATTAATACTATATATAGGTATAAAAAATTAAGACAATATTTTTTACCTAAATTTATGAGCTCATAAACTATGGCTCATCATAAATCGGGGTGCTGTAAAATGTTCTATGGTAAAGGTTTTGCAATTCTCATATTTTAATCAAATGTTCACAAAACTCTCTCATCTTATTCCCCGCCTCGTTTTTAAAAACCTTTTTGAAGGCCAGGGCTACCCCTGACGTAATTCTTTGGGACACTTATTGGTCTCTTTTAAGGCTGTGCTAATGATCTGCTTGAGAGATATTGAAATGTTTAAACAATTATATATTTTTATCAATTTAGTTTTTAAAGTTATATAATAAGCAAGATAAATGACTAAAAAATTGTATTTAGGTATTGAGAAAGTTATAACATGTCATTAAATAAATTCTATAAGTGTTGTAGATAATGAAATATAAAGGTAAAACGCACTAACACATTATTATATTATAAACTCTTCAATATTTAAATGCTACTGGATTATTCAAAAGTAATGGTGCAAAAGTGAAACAGCTTTATTCTTAAATGAACTGACATACAACAACTGTCATGCCATGAAAAAACATAAAAACGCTCCCAGTTTCAAAAGCACTAAAGGTGTTGGTTACATGGCAGGCATCTAGATGGTAGTCAAGTTCAACCCAGACGCTACCCAGCATATCCTTGGATATCAATTCCACCGCAATATACTAAGCGCCAATAGCGGCGGTGGCAGCCCAGGCAAGGACTTGATGCCATTCTCCTTCTTTTCGGTCCGTTACTGCTCGGTCACCACTGACACCACTCCCACTATAGGCCTTCGGTTTTTGTACCATTACTTTTGAATAACCCTGTATTTAAAAGGCATCAAAATATTTAAATGTTTGTAAATATGTGTTAAGTGGTTTATTTTTTTAATAGAACTTCATTTTCTCACAACTCTTAATACTTTTAACTACATATTACAAAATTATATTGTAAGACTTTTAGAGTCTAATGGGCTAGATACTTTAGAAGTAATAAAGAGGAAAGAAAACTTGACATATAAACAAAATATCTTCAAATTCAATAAAATAATGTATTAGAATAACTTTATTTTTACACATAAGAGTATTTAAAGAAGGTAAAATGGTATGAAGAGGTTTAATTACTATTCAGTTGTTTTTATTTTTTTGGTAAAACAAATTATATTTTTCTTTTAAAATGGACATGTGAAGTACCGATAAAATTCATTTCATTTTGTCATCTTATAAATCTTACAACTTGTTTATTATTATCATTAACATCATCACTTCCATTTATCCTGTTTATGCCAGGTCAGGGATTGAATGCTATCTACCTTACCTCCTTTTAAAAAAAACACCAACAAATATAAAAATGGGGTTACTTTATAACTTTTTACACTAGCGCGGGGTGACCCGGCGGTCTAGGGGTAAGGTGTCAGACTTTTGTGCGGGCGGCCGGGGTTCAATCTTCGGTCCCGGCACAGATTTATCTGATTACCGAACCCTTCCTTCACCTCTGACAAGACATCTTGTGAATGTGGGGAATGCCAGGCCATTCCACGTTAAACTGTAGGTCCTCCATTTCATCTCACAATCACCCTCCCATTACACATTAGCGTAAGTGCGTATAACCCGAACGGGCAGTAAGACGCGGTGCTAATAATAATAATAATAATACACTAGCTCGCCCAATGGAGGGTTGAGTCCAAGTTAAAGTTGACTTATTCGTTCTATATTTTCTTTCATCAATCAGATGAGGAAATAAATTATCTCGCTAAGAAATTCTCTTTTCTAATTTGAGATATGATTATATTTAAAAAGAAATGTGGTCAGACTTAATCTAAAGTTAATCTTGCTCATTCCCAACACATTAGTACATATAAGAATTGGATTTGAGATTCAGATAAGTTTTGATAAAATAGGATTTAACGCCTCTCTAATTTAATTGTTAAACTTTGTGTTTATATGTCAAGTCGAATTTTTAATTCTTTGTAGTATTTTATTTATCAAAGAGTGGTTTAAAGACATCTTAGTTGAATTCTACTTAATCATTTAGTTTTAAATAGCTTGGGGTTGTTTTTTTTTAGAATGTTTGTGTTAAGTATTTAAAATACGTCTCGGTCTTAAATATTTAATTTAGTTTGGTGTCAATTGGTGTGGCTAAGCTATAAATGTGCTATTATTTTACGAGTGCATTCTTTATATTGAGAATATATTTCATTTGCTGCCGAGATATGACGGATTGTTAGTACAAATAAAAAATATTTTGAACTATTTGTATTCTGTATTTGATAAAGTTGTTTGGATATAATTTTAAAATGTAATCTTTTCCTCGGGTTTAAAGGGTGTGCAAAGTAACTCTCCATTGTATGAGCCCGCATTTGAGCTATACCGACCGGGCGGTTTCCACCGTTGGCAACAATATCGCCAAGATTTGCAAATAGAGGGTGTTATGTTATGTGGTCATCACAACTAACTTTCTGTTTGTTGATCTCAGTTTTATAGACCAGAGTTGCTATTTAATTATTCAGTGTAGAAACACTGTACAATGATGTAACATAATTGATAGGGAAGAAAGCCAACGTAAAAGGATAGTTAGGTTAGACATAGATAGAAAAACACACTTCTCTTTTCATTTCTTTTCGTCTTAAATTATTGCACTATCACACCTCACACATAGTTTTAAGTTTATGGAAATGTTCCTTTATCATTTGAAGAGACACATTACAAAACACAAAGAAATATATGCCATTGAACTGACTTTTATCTTTCTTTGTGTGTTTTTAATGTCTCTTCAAATGATAAAGGAATATTTCCAAACATTTAAAACAGTTCGTTTTATTACCTAATTATTCAAGTAGTTACTCATTTGGCCTCAAGAGGCCGAGTTTGACTTTGTTCCAAACCCACTGCTTCCCAGAAAAATTCTATAAAAGGCTCTAACTCGGGGGGGGGGGGCGGGGCTTCCGGGAAGTAAGGCTTATTTAAATTTTAAGCGAAGACTAAATTGAATATATGAAACACTCCCAATGTTGAATGGAAGTTCAATTGTTTTGTTTAGTTTTGTGAAAAAAATAATACTTTTAATGTTCATCTAAATTTAGAAACTAAATACTATAAACAAAATGATTTATTGGAAAGATGTTAACATATTTCATTTTAAACTCAAAAATCCTGTTCTTATTAGAATAATAAAATACAATTTTACAGATATTTAAGATAATTACATTAATTTGTAATGAACATGGAAAATAAAAATAACTGAAAATAATTATTTTAGCTGTCAATGTTTTATTGATGGAGCAAAAATTATTTCACAAAGCAAAGTATAATAGGGATATATGCCATTTTTGAACTGAATGATTATATCACCACTCGATTTACAAACTGACTTAACACTCTGAAAGTAAACAATTTCATCAATGTTAAAAGTTTTCCAGCCATGCCAGGAAATAATTCGAAACTCTCGGTTTAGTAGGCACACGCGCTATCAACTCGGCTAAGGTGTCTGAAAAATTGTCAAATATTCAAGAACCGAGTTGAAATTGTTGATGCTTTGCACACCCTCTAATATAATTTTTTACAATATGCTATTTTTATGGTCTTGTAAATTTTATTAGTCGATGATACTGTGCCATTGGTGATTTTTAAAACTTTGTGATTTTTTTTTCTCTTAAAAGGTAGATTAAAGAATAATATATTTTACTTATACAGTCCAATTTTCATAAGAAGAGCTATATCTGACGGCAAGAAAGAGCTACTGGCTCTACTTTCACGTATTCTTACATCAAGTCATGTGATCTGCAGCTCTCTTGATATAAATTAACATTATAATATAGGAAAATGTTATCAATCTTGATTGCAAAAAAAAAGTCTGTTTTAAGAGAGTTTTTCTCGATGAAAATTGAACTGTATTGTCTTCTATTTTCCACTTAAATGAAATGTGCCAATTTTGCTAATATTGGGATGAGTATTATCACCCTCGTATTGTCATCTCTGCCTTCTAAGTCACATTTTGCCAGTTTATGCTGTTTTATATAATGTAACTATTGTAAATTATATTTGAAGACTTGGTGTTATGTAAAATGTAATGATATTTCTAGTCTTGTACAGTGTACAATGCACAGAAGGTGAAATAAAATTATTTTAGCATGTTGATCAGGGATTTGTTGTGCTTGTGAAATATAACCTTTTGGATTAAGATTCCAGAGTTAGGTGAACAGTCTGCGTGCCTGACCTGAGTGATTGGGGTTCGATTCCATCCATCAGCATAAAGGTTGGTTTATCCCGAGGGACACCGAAACATCGCAAGATGATGTTTTTACAAGCTTTTCCCTTGCATATTAAAATTAATATGAAAATATTTTTATGTTTATTGTAGCATTTTCGAATGTGTTATACACAAAAAAAATAGAACAAAGTTTTTTTTGTGGAATTGTTTTACTTAGCATTTTATATGCGAATAATGGTTAGTTATGTATGTTTTAATTAGAATTAATGCTATCCAAACTATACACACATTAATATTTAGTAGCAATTAGTAGCAGACTATATTGTTATTTGCCTAAATTGTCAGAAAAATATAATACCAACAGTACTATATTAACTTTATTCTTAATAATCCTTTAACAAATCAATATTTCCAGTTCACAAAAAAAAATTCCTCTAACAAAGACGGTTAGTAAAGAAGAAGTAAACTATATGTTTGATCTGGCTATTACATTAGTCAAATTATGATCAAAGGCAATTATTTAAAATGTTGCCATAATTTTTCCATCTATATAACTATTTATACCACTTAAGTTTGAGTATTTTTTTTAATCATTTTTATTCGAAAGTTAGTTATTTACTGACTTTTAATACCAAAATTAAAACCTTTTACTCAACGAAATCTTTACCACATATCAGGGGTTTATTTGTTCCACAAATCTCGTTTTAGGTGAATCACAGACACAATTTTCTGAAAATTCAATCTCATTCTGTTTCCATCGATTATTTAGTACACATCATTGATATTTAAATTTTTACTGCCTTGGTTGTTAAAAAAAATTTTTTAATCAAAATACATACCTTATCGTGTGGCCAGGTTAATTTAGTAAAATGTCTCCGTCTTCCTCTATTCTTTCACCGTTATTCCTCATTTAATTGCTTCCATTCTTCTCTTCTCACTTGCACATTTTCTGTTATCTGCTCCTCCCGTCTCTTTCTTGGCCTCCCTTGCGGTCTTTTTTCCGGCATCCTTCATTTCCATCATTTTCTTCAGCATCCTCTTTTTTTTCCATCCTCATTACATGCCCATACCACCTGTCTTGATCCCTCTACTATCTCACGTACCCCCACTCTTTTCTGGATAACTTCATTCCTAATCTTGTTTCTCCTCATGACAGCTAACATGCTCCTCATTTCCTAGTTGCTCTTACATTCAATGTCCTGTTTCTGCTACATATATGAGAATAGGTACAAAGTACTCCCTGTACAACACTTCCGTTATCCATAGCATGTCTCTTACACACCTATAGAACAACTGTCTCTCCCTGCTGTCTTCTCGTTAGATCCTCTTTACTTCCATTTTTCACCTCAATCACGCTTCCAAGATATTTTATGTTCTGTGTTTTTCTCAGCTCTACTCCAGCCAATTTTATAGCTTTACTAGGCCCTTGCCCTCTTCCTTGTCATTACTATCATGTCACACTTTTTCACTTCCTCATTCCATTCTTGTAGTTCTTGTATTTCCTCTTCCTTCTCGCCCTATACCATCAGGTCATCAGCAAATATAACGGCTTTCATTCTTTCTTCCCCTAGTTTGTTCACGAGTCATGGCCAGGGCCCAGAAGTTGATGCCATTAAAATCCCCGAAAATGCCTTAAAAATGGATTATTAATGCTCTCAAAAAAATGCACTTAAAAACTCGATTTTTTTATTATAAAAAATACTCTTAAAATGCTCTTAAAAATTAATACATTTAAAATCCAATTATTATTGTCCGGCTAAGGTAATGTGGGTAATTACCCGTTTGGGTTATACGCACTTACGCTAATGTGTAATGGTAGGGTGATTGTGAGATGAAATGGAGGACCTACAGTTTAACGTGGAGTCTGAACCACGGTGGAGGCCTGGCATTCCACACATTCACAAGTTGTGATTAATACACGTCTTGTCAGAGGTAAAGGAAGGGTTTGGTAATCAGATAAATCTGTGCCGGGACCGAGGAGAGGAGGGGGAACAAAGGGGGAACTAGAACATAGTAGAACATACACACAGACCAGAGGGAAGGGGTAGCAATTCATGGAAGAACTTTCTACGCCATTGGAGATGCGACCAGAGAATCACATGTTCATCACAAGGTCACTTGCACGTCACTCTCTTCCCATGATGCAATGGGCGGGCTCTACGCCCAGTCCAAAACGCCTTTCACTCGTTTCAGTTTTAAAACAACACTCCGACGTGGATGTAGTGCTCGCGGGGGGGGTGTCGGTCGGTGAGACATGAGACTTAATACGGTGAACGGGGCATTTTGGTGAGTAGATTCCAATGTTTACTTTTGGTGTTTGTAGAATAGTGTTCATTAGACCGTTTAATCTTCTTTTCTTGTAATGTTTATGGCGATAAACGTTACAAGCACAGAAGTCCGAAACCTTACACCTAGACCACCATGTCACCTTAAAAATAGTAAAATAGGCAGAACATTGCGGGCATGTGAGAATGATATAGATACTAAAGTACATCTTAGAGCTACCTTATTCTGCATTGCAATGCATAACGGTGAACTGCATGAGCGACACAGGTTACTTGACTCATTTTAAAATATAATCCTTTAATTAGAGTTGCTGCTTTGACCATATACAGCGCAGCATCACTTAGAAAAAGAACATCATTACCGTGCTTAATACTGTCGGGCCAAAGCAGAAACATGGGTTTATCAAACAACTTGCTGATTGTGGAGTGGTTGACTTTATCCAAGATTTCTGTATTCAAGAGAAATGTTTGACCAACAGTATTCAGTTCAAGAGCTCCAATAACTATGTTACCTACAGAGGGGCCTTCTACATCTATTGTCTCATCAATTGATACCCAGATTTTTTTCCCGCACACACTGCTTCGTATTTTATCTAGAGTTTTTTCATAACACAAGCTCACATAGCTTTTACGCAGAGTAGATTCATCTGGTATAGAATTATTCGTGTCTTTTTCTAAAAACTCGCGAAATTTACTTTTCCGAGTGGAATATTAGCTGTCAACAATACTTCGCACAACTCTTGATTAAAAGGAAATGATTTGGTTTTTAGAGGTTGAAGCACTTTGGAACAGCAATCTTTGAGTTAATTTTGTTGTTGCTGTTTGTTCTAAAGCACTCACGACCAATATGATGAGTGACAGAAAACTTTTTTTCTGCTGAAATTGTCAATTTGCACAATTTACAAAATAATACTTTCCCGTCTGTAGACCTTTAGTTCTAACACAATATTTAACTCTATGATTCATTATTTCAAAATATGGTTCATGCCAAAATAAAACCGAGAGATTCCAACAGGGTTCTTTTTCCTCAACAATCCTATAGTTTGAGTTTTATTGTTATAAATAAAATTAGTGTGCGACATTAACAAATTTAGAGTAGGGGGAGGCGGGTGGTAATTTTACGGCCTGCGGCGAGTCAAATAAATTAGAAAGAGCACAACTTATTGTGCTCTATCTATCAACAGTTATTTGTTAGATTTAGAGGACAGAGATAATATTATACACTGCCATATTTTGGGGCGTTGTAATGAGGGAACAGGGGAAGGAAGTGGCTTGCCACTTATGCAAGTCTATTTAAAAACCAAATAAAGAGGAGAGATCACAGAGGTGTTAAATTTAAGGGGTTTGGGAAATGTTTTAATTTTAGTATGTTTCCAAAATTGTTAAATATGAAACACAATTTTCAAAAAAAATTAACTAACAAAAATAATTTCCATTAAAAATGTATTATAATAAGCTATTTGATTTGTAATATTCAATATTTATTCAGTTTTTATCTAAAATTAGTCTATAGCATTATTTTTGATACTATTCCTATCCTGATATAAAAATGTTCCCATCCATTTCTAATAAATGTGATTTTTTTTATTCTAGCTGTTAGGTCATGAATAAATTTACAACACATAGAAAAACACATTTTTTTTTAAACTCTAAAAATTGATCAAGATAAATTAATTACAATGGCTAAAGAGTTGTTTTCACTCGATTTATTTTCATGGATTTGGTTTTGATGGTTCTTGAGATTTTGAACTAAATGGATTCATCTTTGTCATCCACGATGTTTTCCTGAAATCACAAATAAATTAATAATGATATTTGTAATCAGTATTGATATTAGTTAGTTAATAACAACGATTTTAAACTACTGCCATCTTTTAAAATACTTTGTGTCGAGATTAATTTCAATATTCTGTTTTAATTATCTTGGTGCTTATGAATTGTATATTTAAAAGAGTAATACAGCTATAGTAGTTTTAGTTAAAAAGTATTTAGGAAGAGGTTGAAAATTCGTGCAATCCCATAATAAGATAGTGGTGTAATATTTTAATCTTAATCTCAATAGCAGATAATACAAGATTCAATCTTCAATTAGGGTACACTTTTTTTTTCTGACTCGATGACAAAGTAAAATATATATTTTAAGATTTGCCAGCCTGGAAGTGAAACTATTATAATTGACACAATCCTGAACATTGTCTTTTTTTTGCAATCCAGAGTTTTCACTCACCGGAATATTAAGTGTTAAGGCTCAGATAACTAGAGAATATAATTAATATCATGGGGATACGACATCTTAGCTCAGTCGATAGCGTGTCTGTCAAGTTAAGGGTCCAGGGTTCGATTCTCGGCATGGCTAAAGAATTTATCATTGGTGAGATGTGGGTTTGACCTTTCACAATGAACGGCCAAGGACTGGATGTTGTGCCTGTCCTAGTCTTAAGTTAGATTATAAGACATATGAAGCTACTACAGGCCTAGCAAGCTGATAGTAGAAAATAGATAGCTTGAACAAAAAACCGACCCAGGCCACAGGCTGGAAAAGGTAATAGATGTAAAGTTAAGTATACGATCCTGGGTAAGTTTGTAGAAAAACATATTAGGGTTAACGTGATCATACTGTGCCCCTTTAAATACTCTACCATGCATCATTGGCCGCATGGTCTGTGTCACTCTCATGTATGACCGAGTTGCAGGTAAGAGGCTGATAAGGGTTCAAATACTGATTAGATATAGTGGAGGTGGGTTTTACCCCCCTAAATAGTTTCCCACACACTGTCCTAGCAATTACGGGTATAGTGTGTATAATCCAGGCTGCGGAGTCGGACGGAATTAGGATTTGAGTCGGAGTTGATAAAAATCTACTGACCGAGACTTCGGCTTAAAAATAAAAAAACTTTTAGTATCATAACAATATCGTTTTATTGTTAAACATTTTTATTTTTTAGGACCAATAATTTTTTTAAATTTGGAACGACAAATTTATACAAATATAAATTCACAATGCCAAAGAAGCTTTCCATGAAAGTCAACTGTATTGAGGCATTTTACTGCAGTAAATTTGTTATTAATAATTAATATACTTTAGCCATTTACGAAGGAGTAGTAGAGACAGTAGAAAAATAAAGGAGTCTTGAGCGAAAGGCTTGGCGTACCGACTCCGCAGGCCTGCGTACAACCCGAATGGGTGCTAAAACCCTTTGGAAAAAACAAACCAGCGATTCTAAAAATCAATACATACTCCTCCTGATCAATTTCCTGAGCCTCCTGGATACCGGCCTCCATCAACTTTTGCAACAGCTGCTTCCTGTACAAATTTTTGAGAGGTTTCGGCTGGTTCAGAATCTCCTCCAAGTCTGTCTGTTTCTTGATCGCTTCGAACATCGTCAATCCGTACCACTCCAGATCTTCCTTTGTATACTGTCGAAAGAAATTATTATTTTTCTTTTGAAAAAAATGGGTGTGAATTGGAGTGATATCTTGAAAGATGTCCGGACATCATATAATGTTGGCAGGGTTGTCAGTCAGGAGTTAATCTAGTTGATGAGAACGCAACAATGGTACAGGGACAAACAGTATCCCTTTGTTTCAAGGACAGTGTAGTGTGAGTGAAGAGAATCCTAACATACTTAAGATAACACTTGATAAAAGCAACTTTGTCTGTTACTGAATATATTTTATACCATCAAATATTTTATTTATTTTATGAGCTATTTAATAATGAACTTTTTAAACCTCGGCTTATTATATTAGCGTACAAGAATTTATTTTGAGCGCGGGTCAAAGGACATATCAATTTTGCCGGGAAAGGTATTTTCACCTTACAGGGTTATTTTACATGCCACAATCGACGGCTTTACTTCCCCCCGGGGAAGAAAGTTGTCCTATGGATTTTTATCACTCAGGAAAATTCTGTTGACCCTGGGTTTAAACCCAAAACATCTGGTCCTGAGGCAAATACTTTACTCCAAGACCACAGAGGTCGACGCCATCAAGTATGCCGAGTGGAAGATGATAATACATACTGTATTTTACATCAAGTGAAAAGGAATTGTATAAAATATATCAAGTCGAACAAATGGGGAGTGAATCTAGATCTAAAATGATCCATGTCCTTTATCTGTGCATGTGTTTAGTATGATGGTGACCCGGTGGTCTAGAGGTAAGGTGTCAGACTTTTGTTCTGGGGGTCCGGGGTTCAATCCTCGGCCCCGGCACAGATTTATCTGATTACCAAACCCTTCCTTCACCTCTGACAAGACGTGTATTAATCAACAACTTCTGAATGTGTGGAATGCCAAACCTCCACCGTGGTTCGGATTCCACGTTAAACTGTAGGTCTTCCATTTCATATCACAATCACTCTACCATTACACATTAGTGTAAGTGTGTATAACCCGAACGGGTAGTAAGACACGGTGCTAATAGTAATAATAAAATTTAGTATGATAATAAAAACCCTATCCAGAAATGTGGGTACATTAACACTAAATTACCCGCTTTGGTAGCGGTATCATCTAAGGCTTCGACTCTTGCAAAAGACTAAACCGCCAATGACGGAGAGATTATGGATTGATCTCGGTCGGGTCTATTGAGGATGGTTTTTTCCTAAATGGCTTCCCACTCTCTCCATACAAATGCGGTTACACTTCCTCTAAATTTAACCTTCTTCATCCCTAAACAATTAGTGAGATGGCCCAGATGAATAGTAACACTGTACACAAAAAAAAAAAAGAATGACTAAGAGAAAAGTTAAATCCTTTTTAGATGCTTTTGATATTGTATTCTGACTATCAAATGAAGAATGTTGATGAAAATACTCACAGGCTCCAGATATTTCTTGTACTTGTTGTAAACGTCTTCTCTTTTCGTAGCATCATCGGGGTATAAATCCTTGTTGTGTAATGACAGCAGAATTTTACGCTTTAGTCTAAGCGCAAGAGTAGATTTTAAATCACAAGCTAGAGTCTGAAAAAAAAGTAAATAACATCAAACTTAGTTTCGTAATCAATTAATAAAATTAATAATCCGCTATTTGATTGGTAGTCTAGTTATATCAAGTGTTTTTAAACTGATGTGCCATAATTATTTACTTTTTAAGTGCATCTATTTAAATTTATGAAGAGCATTTTAATTGATTTAAAAAAAAGCCATTTTAAATAAAACATTTAAATGAGGATGTAGTTTATTAATTTAAAGCTATTCAATGACTAAATCACCTATTACAGGTAAAATAAGGATTTTATCCGCACCAGTTTACACACAGAATACATGTAAACTTGTAGTCTGGTTAGCTGATAACAAGGTCAGGGTTCAAATTCTGGTATTTTTCTTCCACCCTCCCTTCACACAAATGAGCCTATATTTCCTTTATATTTTACCTTTCTCCTCCCTATCCAATTACTGTCATTAAATATAATAAACCTTGGACGCAACACAAAAAATAACTTTTATGGTTGTTTTTTCTCAAGGTTTTATACTTTTTAATGTGTTAATGTGGTAAGAAGGTTGAAAAACAATTAATTAGATCAAAGCGGTCCAACCTAAGAGCCACATTTCTTATGACTCAGCAATCTAAGCAGTTTTCAAAGTAAATTATAGAAAAGGACCACAATCTCCATTAACGAAATTTTTTGTCATAAACATGAGCATAGTCATCTCACTAACTATAATTATAAAACCATAATACTACTATATTTTTCTTGTACACAGGTTTTAAGTAGTTTAAAGAAAATTAAAATGTTACTTGTTTATTAATACTATTCTTAATTAATTTATGGTATTAGGAACTCAAAAGTTAATTGACACACGTGCAAAAATATACCATTTATCCCTATAATGAGCGAGTGCTATCCAGTCCACCTCAGTACATCCTATACCTATCTTGAGCTAGTTCTATCCAGTCCACGTCAGTACATCCTATACCTATCTTGAGCCAATTCTATCCAGTCCACCTCATTACATCCTATACCTATCTTGAGCTAGCTCTATCCAGTCCACCTCAGTACATCCTATACCTATCTTGAAGCTAGTGCTATCCAGTCCACCTCATTACATCCTATACCTATCTTGAGCTAGTTCTATCCAGTCCACCTCATTACACCCTATCCCTGTCTTGATCTACTTCTATCCAATTCACCTCATTAAACCCTATCCTAGCTTAGCGAAACTCTGTTAATGGTAGTGAAGGAATGTATGGAAAGTTTTTTTTTTACAAAATCCTACTATATACGAGAATTTTAACAAGGAAAGGACTTTCAGATCACCCTCCCTACCATTAACAGGGTTTAGTTTAATTCAGAATATGCAAAGATTTTAGTTTAATATGACTGTCAATTATAGTTGGATACTGGTAGGAAAAACCTTCTACATAGGTTATGTTTTTACAACTAACATCGGTAGAATTTTAATTGTAATTTTATTTGTTTTGATAATATCTATAAAAAGTGACAACTGCAGATCAAATGACTTGACGTATATAAATGTATGAACTAGGGGTGTGCAAAGCGAACTTGAATCAAATATAAGAAATATTCTTGAAGCCGAATCGATAGTTTTAATATTTTCTTTTAGTTGTTTTATGCTTGAAACAATATTGTATTTTGGTTATTTATATTAATTTATGCACTAAAATTACTTGGAAAATGTTTTAGTGTACAATTTATTTGTAGTATTTTATGTTAATTTGAAAAATCAAGTTATCATAACATTCACTTCAATACTGCAGATGTTTTTTTTTCCATATGAATATTAATTTGTAATGGTCAAAACAACTCAGAATGGCTAAATGTGAACATAAATGGAGTATTTTAGCTGTCAATAATTTTATTGATCAAGCATCAAAGCTGGAGTTTGTTTAGAAACAAAGTCGAAGCTGATGTTTGTTTCGTAGCTTTGCACACCCGTGATGTGAACATTGTTTTGGTAAATGTATTTATTGTCGAAAGATGTTTCTTCCTATCTGAATCGAACTGTATTTGCATCTATAACTCTAGCTATTTAGTTTCTGTTAGTTAATTGTAGGTGACCTGGCGGTCTAGGGGTAAGGTGTCAGACTTCTATGCTGGCGGCCGGGGTTCAATCCTCGGTCCCGGCACAGATTTATCTGATTACCAAACCCTTCCTTCACCTCTGACAAGACATCTTGTGAATGTGGGGAATGCCAGGCCTCCACCGTGGTTCGGATTCCACGTTAAACTGTAGGTCCTCCATTTCATATCACCATCACCCTACCATTACACATTAGCGTAAGTGCGTATAATCTGAACAGTTAGTAAGACGCGGTGCTAATAATAATAATAATAATAATAATAATAATTAATTGTAATATTAACCTTCAACAGATAATGATCAAAACCATAATGTTCATGTATGAGGTTTATTGTCCTGTCAGTGACAATCGTAGAAATGTGCTTGTCAAGCACCTCGCTGTAAACAACCGAGCGCTTGAGGACAGGTATCCAGAAGTGGGGGACGCGCCGTTGTTGCGGATCTCGTTTCTGGAAACCTTTGATTACCCCTTCACCCCCCCAGAGACCTCGGTTATGCTCCGGAGGGTACATAACCGGTATAGGAACATTCTGGACTGGAATCCTACACATAAGATTATTACTCTGATGTTTATTTAATTGTTCATACACATACTTATTCTTCATAAAGAAAACATTAAGTTAAGGATGGACCTTCAAATCCTCGAAACCTCAAATACCTTGAATCCTTAGAGATATTCAAGATTAGAGAATTTGATAAAATATCAGATTTGACACTAAAATCCTTATAATTTTTTATAATTTATTATTTTTCAATTGGAAATTGTTTTACTGCTCTACTACTTCATGTTGATGGTTCAGAACTAATTTAATTATAGAACAAACTCAATAAACAGACCACAGACTAGTAATTGATCACGTAACTAAATGTATGAGAATGTTATTATGAATGGATCATAGGATGGAATGTTAGCATTTAGTTACTATTTGTATTTCCAATTATGTTCATGTAATTTTTTCCAAGATTCGAGATTCGAAGGTAAATTGGAGATTCAAATTCGTAAAATGACTCAACTATAGTTATTTCCAATATTTACGTTGGGGCTGAATCACAAATAACTGAAATAAGTATAGAGCTCTAAAATGAATTCCAGTTAAAAAATTTTAATAGAAAGCCAATTTTTATTTTTTATGACTCCTCGAATTCCAAGTATCCTTAAAAATTCAAGTTATAGAATGCCACCCTTAAAAAATATATTTAATAAACAATGTGAATCAATTCATGATTGATAGAAACAATTTAATAAACAGCCTCTAGATTATTATATTAGATATTTCTTCACTATTTCTATTTTTATTTATCCATATTGGGATTCTTACAAAATTAGTTTTATAAAAGGTTTTTTTAAATTATATATCTTAAGAAATATATTTAACAAAAAGAATTTTAAAAATTCAAAGTTATATGTAAAAATAGTAAAAATTTTCAAGAGATAATGTAGGCCTATGATATAGTAAAATGTTGTCAATGTTGACCCCCCCTGCGCCCCCNAAATTTTTTTCATGTTGGCCCCCCCCGCGCCCCCCCCCCCCCAAAAGTTTGTAAATTGGACTGTAGAATTTAGATTAAAATGTACCCAAATATTAGCGAAGGAGATTGTGAAAAATCATTTAGAAAAAAACAGATGGCTGGGATTCAAACCCCGGGTCCGTCATCCCCAGCTACTCATGTCTTAACATGAGAGTTGTGTGTTAGACCACGTAAACCACCAATGCGGGTCTTATCCTAATTATTAAATTCAATTCGCTATTACAATTAAATAAATTGGGGACATTTTCTGAATGATTTATTACACTCGTCCTGATGTTGGGTTCCTTTTCCACTTTCCCGGCTCTTCGATGTGATGAACTGGAGCGGGAGTTGTACACTTCCATTCGTTCCAAAACTTCTTGTATGCTTCCGGCAGTCGAGAAGCTATACCAGTATCAAATACGCCTGGCTTCTTAATGTACAATAATCTAAGCCCCTGTGGACAAGTAATAAAACATTTCAAAGAACTAAAGGCCTTATTTATATTCATTTGAAAGCTTACATCTTCTTGTAATATAAAAATTATTTAAAAACAAAAACTTCATAGCGTCAATCGCAATCGAACCATACAATCGGACAGTCGCAGTTTGTTGGCGAAGATAGTGCCAACATCTGCACCGATAGGGTGTTATCGAGAAACGGTTTTTACTCTGATATTGCCCTGTGATTGGGTGCCAATTAAAGTGATACGGGATTTTATTGCCCCGCGATTTAGCACTATTTTTTTTAATGATATCTGGGTTTATTGTGATATTTGAAACAAAAGTTTTAAAGTGCAATATATTGAAATTACTTCTGAAAAGCACGTGATTCTCCATGGATGAAGTATTAAAAAGATATTTTATATACATTTCATTAAAGAAAAATACACATCATCCATGACTTTTTAATGGTATATGAGAGGGGTCCAAAAGAATATCATTACAGTGTCATGTCCCAGTCAGCATAACAAACCCTCGCCATTATTCTCAGTGTTCTAGACTGGACCTGCTGCCTTTTTATTCAAGTAACTTCTCATTTGTCCTTATGAGGCCAGGTTGACCCTTCCAGATCCACAGAAAATCTGGAAGTGCTGGGTATCGAACCCTGTACCTATGCATCTGTAGCCAGGCATTTTGATCGCTATACCAGAGGCGGACATCCATATTATTAAGGATTCATTCACATTCCTGTTATTACTTTAAATAAAACAACGCTTGATAAACATTTAATGACCGAATCCATTTTTTTGTAGAACAGCTCATGACAAACAAGAATGAAGAAAAGCATTTAAGTTTAGTCTTTCATTGATACCATTTAGGGACGAAAAAAAAAGTACCAAACAAATTAAAACTATCACACCCTTAAAAGTCACGATAATCATCTAAACAGAAAAACAGGTAGGGGCATATACATAATTCATAATTTCGAGTTTAAGCTGTTGGATGGTATGTTAAACACAAACAATTACCCTTTCAAGTTTCTGCTCCATTTTGATGTAAGACTTAGTAAATCAGTTATAGGTAAAAGATGAATTAATACTATATACAATATTAATTAAATAAGTTAGAGATAAGGGATAGTATATTTTGGGACCAGAAAGTTGAATTCTTCCACATTCACAATAGAGTGAATACACTATACGTTTTAAGCCAACATACGAAAAATAAATACCACTAATAATTTATTTAGTTCGATCAGCTGTTTACAAATTTTAGTTATCCAATGCGCATGCTTATGTTGACAAAAACAATAGAAAGTAGTTTGACAACATTTTCCGGTTCGTATTCCGTTGCCGTACCTTGAGGTTATACCCATGATAAGTGGATGGCGAAATTCTAACGAACATATTTTGTACGTTTATTTGTATAAATTTAATACAAAATATGAACGATTGAAATGATTGTAATACAGGAACTGTATTTCAACACATTTTAATTAATTTCGAACGATGAAGGCCTATTGTTGTTTACGATTCGACAGTGTAATTATAACAATTTATTCAAACTAGCCTCTCCAAGACACTATAATATAAAAAGAAAAATATATATACTGTTTTCATGGATTTGTTATGATTTGTTTCCATGTTCGACAGTGTTTATGTTTGTATCTTATTTCTTCACTTAATATAAAACTAGGTAAGTAAGGTTTCATCCTTAAATTAATGGTTATGAATTAAATTTGTTGTATATTTGTTCTTGAAGATTGATAGAGGTTTTAGACTGACAGAACTAACCTATAGTGGGCAAACCCTCTTAAAAGGAGGTTGGGTACTCCCTATCTCACCCATGTTAAAATGTCTATGTTTAGGTAAATTTTCAACACACAAATTTGAGATAAATAACACACAATAACTAAAATAAATTTTACATGATACCAGGTGACCTGGTGGTCTAGGGGTTAGGTGTCAGACTTCTATGCTGGTGGCCGGGGTTCAATCCTCGGTCCCGGCATAGATTTATCTGATTACCAAACCCTTCCTTCACCTCTGACAAGACATCTTGTGAATGTGGGGAATGCCAGGCCTCCACCGTGGTTTGGATTCCACGTTAAACTATAGGTCCTCCATTTCATCTCACAATCACCCTACCATTACACATTAGCGTAAGTGCGTATAACCCGAACGGGTAGTAAGACGCGGTGCTAATAATAATAATAATAATAATATAAGACTTATGTAGTTTGATAATTCAGCAGTTTAAATAACGTAAGGAGCTGGTTAATTTTTTGAGAACTTGTGGCAGATACCATGATGTAATGAAAGAAGTACAATTTGGAATCAACTACACTTCCTTAATAAAATTTTAATAATTTATTTGTATTGTTTTTGAAATTTAGTAAACAAATTTTAATAACCTGTTTGTGGTGTGTTTGAAGATGCTGGTAACATTATTTAAGGTTCCCGGCCAAACAATTAGTGTCAAATGATAATGAAAGCTATCACTAAAGAGTGTAAGATTATTTCCACAGTAGGCCTAGGCTACTGGTAAATGCTTATGTTTTAATCGTAACCATATTGCAATTAGTAGGTTCATTCTTAAAATTATTCTTTTGACAGTTTATCAATTAATTATCTCATAATTTGTATTGATTTAGGCCTATCTTATATTTGTCATTATTATTATCATCATCACCGCGTCTCACTACCCGTTCGGGTTATACACACTTACGCTAATGTGTAATGGTAGGGTGATTGTGAGATGAAATGGAGGACCTATAGTTTAACGTGGAATCCAAACCACGGTGGAGGCCTGGCATTCCCCACATTCACAAGATGTCTTGTCAGAGGTGAAGGAAGGGTTTGGTAATCAGATAAATCTATGCCGGGACCGAGGATTGAACCCCGGCCACCAGCATAGAAGTCTGACACCTTACCCCTAGACCACCAGGTCACCCTTTTTGTCATTATTAATCATGTTGTAGAAATCCTTTGACATTATATTAGGGACATAAACGACATTCATACTGTTGTAAAAGGCTATGTAGCACAGCTACAATTTATTAATTTTAATTTCAATTAGCTTTAACAATTATTAAAAAGTAGAGAGCCATCTTAATTTCTACTTAAGATATTAGCATAACTTAACTAACCCATATCGACTTATCTTTATCCAACCAGTCGACCTCAGTAGTCGTTGGGTAAAGTGCTCGCCTGAGGACCTGATGTTCGTGGGTTCGAACCCAGCTGGGGTGGACAGATTTTTTCTTGAGCGATAAAAATCTGTAGCACAACTTTTGTCAAAGCGGGGAAAAGCTGTTGGTCTCGTTTAAATTGTGGCGTGTAAAATAATCATGGAAGGCATGTTAAAATACCTTTTCCGACAAAACTGGTAGGTCCTTTCGTGTTTACTCATCGAAACCTTTTGTGCTTACATAATCAGTCCTTTCAGAAAGTGTACGTTAAATATCTCAAATAAATAGATTGTATATAAATGTATCCAACCCAGGCCCTAATCCAAGCTAGTATTATATTTGGTCATTGTAGTAGGGGCCTACTATTAGTACACTCACTAAATTAACATGTGTTAAAATATTCTACATTTGATTTGAGAGTTTGTTTATTCAAACACAGCTAAGCATATAAGCCTAACCCAAACAAGTAGTAAGATGCAATACTAAAAAAAACACTTCCTTCTAAACTCGCGCTCTTAGATCTACTTTCGTGTATTCATACATTAAGTCATGTGATCTGCATTGGTCATTAGTGTACACACTCAATAGGATAGCTTTTTTTTTTAACGCGACGTTTTACTATCGGTTCAGATTATACGCATATGTACTAAGTTTACTAATGAGTTTGGGACAAGGAAGGTAAAAATTAAGATAAAGTGTACCTGCATTTGCATGACTAGAGAGGGGGAAATCATTTAGGAGAAACCACCCTTGGTACACTTGACCCGTCATCAGCAGTCTAGTTTATTGCAAGAGAAGCACATCCTCTTCCATTTCTGTTGATCTCTCCGAGTTTATTACTCTTCCATGTGTCTCCAGTCTGCTCCTTTATCCCCCATGTCCTTCTTCTGCGCTTGGTCTTGATCAAAAATACAAAATTGTCAAAAGGTACTATAATTTTCTTTAGTGCGTTACATGAGTATTTGGGATTTTACCGCTGGCCTGTTGTGTAAATGTTCGACACCATTGTTGTATGCGGTCTTTTGTTGAAGGATGTGGGGTGGAGGGAGTTCAGAAGGCGGGGAAGGGGGTACACCTCCCGTTAACTATACAGAGGTGAAAGACTTGGAGGCACACTTTGAAAAGCAGCACTCGGAGGTCGCTCGGATGAGGGAGCTGGTCGCCTTAAAAGATCAACAGCAGGCCGCCAAGGTCAAACAAGTTCAGGTACAGTACAGTCATTTATTTATTATATTCATCAGCGTGTATCGTTAAAACCCTGACCTAATGTACTCCTACAATACTCTTGCTTCCTCTACTATCTCATGTACTCCCTGTACCCCAACTCTTCCTCGGATAACTTCATTTCTAATCTTGTTTCTCTTTCTGACAGCTAACATGCTCCTCACAAGCTTAATTCCCATGGCCTCCACTTTCCTAGTCCCTCTTACATTCAATGTCCACGTTTCTGCTGCATGTGTGACAATAAATACTTAGTACTTTCTGTCCAATACCTCCTTACACTTAAAGGGCACTTCCCTGCTCCACAGCAGCCTTCTTACACACTTATGGATCAACTCCCCTGCTATATGCATCTCATCTCTACTTACACCTTTCTCTTTAATCACGCTTCCAAGTTATTTTACGTTCTGTACTGTTCACAGCTCTTTCTCATCCAACCTTAGATCTTTATTAGGCCTTCCCTTCTTCCTTGACACTACCATCACTTCACACTTTGCCACGCTAAATCAATCAACAGGTATAAAATATCCATAATAAAATATTTAAATGTTATAAATATTAACAGCAAAAAATTTATTTTTCATAAAAGTTATTTCTTGTGAAAATTGATCTGTATATCAAGAGTATATTTATCTCACTTGTGATTGGGAAGAATTTTTACTTTTTTTTTTCAGTTTAGTGCTAATAAATTTGTTTTTAAAGTATTTATTTAATCCTTATAGGAATACGCAACGAAGCTATCACAAATTAAGAGTCGTTCAAAAGCGTCAAAACGTAGTTTGAATACCGACACACCAAAGACTCAAACTCCAACTAAGGTCGCCGAGAATGCTCAACAAGAAATGGTGGCCAACGACACAGGCAGGGAAGAATCGTTTGAGAAAGAAATAGAACCAGGCCAACAAACGCCGGCGTCAAATAAAAAAGCCAATAAGTCACAGCATGGAAACCTTAACTTGTTAAGAAAGAAGCTCGAAGAAAACAGGTCAGTTTGTAATACGTTTTTCAAAATTTCCTTTTTCCTTTGAAATGTTCTCACAATCTATTTATGGTAGTAAATGACTAAATTTATCCAAATCAATGGCTACTCCTTTTTTTTTTAATCTTAAATTTTCTTTTTAATTTTCGAGTCACACTTTTAGTTAAAGTGAAAATATTCAAAATTGAGTTTTTAAAAAAAAATTGATCAATATTTGGTGCTACTGACATAATATGATATTTTGTCATTTATAATATGTCATAAACAACAAAGAGAAAACATTCAGTTAATTAAATACATTAATACCTGCCTTGGTGGTGTAGTTAGTTAACACTCTGGTTTCCTGTTGAGCTAGACTGCCGAGGATAGGGAGGTCGAGGTTTGAATCTCGGTCAGGTGAACAGTGGGTGGTTTTCCCTAACTGGTCTTCCACTCTACCTCCGCACAAACGCGAGTTCACTTCCTTTAAATTCAACTCTCCCAATTCATAACCCATTAGTGTAAATTAGTACTGAAGGGTATAACCCGAACGGGTAGTAAGATACGATGTTAAATAAATAGTTATATTAATACAATTTCATCATTTTTTGTGTTTGTTACTTCCTATCAACTATACAAATCTATTTAATCTCATTTACCAAGTTGCTTAAAATTGTTATACCAAGTCAAGTTCCTCATAATTTTATTCAAGATACATTTTTAAGATTCATGCATCCCATCTCTTTTTTTTTTATGGTTAGGTGTCACACTACGCTAAGCTAGCCGCTCTTATATATACATATCTGAAATACCTACAAACTCAATAGCCTTGGAAGCATTTTGGTATAAAGTAACCTTCAGTATAAAATACAAACTTTTTTGCATTCAAGATTGATAACATTTGAAAGGTACGGGGGAAAAAGGGGGGTAAGTCACATGATTCTGGGACCAACAACTTTTATAACTTAAACTCCATAATAAACCCAGCAAATATTTATTTATTTTAATACGTTTTAATTTGTCAGAGACTTCTTTTAACCATTGTACCTAAATTGTTTTTATTTTATTTTATAACTGTCAAAAGGGTTGCTCCCTATTAAAACTAGACATTATATTATACACTTGGTCTAACCTGTAAGGTAGCAAGCTTACCTTTTATTATTCCACTATGGTACAGCTTATATGATAGGGTCATAGCTTAATCTGTTGAAGTAAGATTGGATTACCTCTCAGGATAAACAAAGCTTATATTATATTATATTTTGAGAAATTAATCAATAATCATTTATGTAAATACTAACTACTGTTATCAACATTTAAAAAATTCAGTAAGACATGATTAAAGTCTACTTCAACAATTATTATTATTGATTAATTTCTCAAAATATTATATTGTATGTCTCTAGTTATTAAAGAATTGAATATGTTCTTAAAAAGAGTGAATATTGGTTTTATATTCTAGAGTAAAATTTGAACAACGAGGCAAGGAAATGACAGAGAATAAGAAGGGGATTGAAGAAATGGTGACTCAGCTAAAATATCAGTTAGACGAGAGAGACCAGATTATCCGAGGCCTTCAGAGTAGCAAGCCTCAGCCTGTGGATGCCCTTCCTGAATCTCTACCAGAGAGTATTCAAGCTACTGTAAGTCTCGACTTCATTGGTTTATCTCATACGTAAACGCAGGGCTGTAGAGTCGGTACCAGTACACCAAGACTTCGACTCCGACTCCTGTGTTTTTATACTGTCCGACTCTGATTCCTTCATAAACTTCAGTAAACTTTCGATAACTCATACTTTAGGGGGTGAGGGTCTGTCCAAGTTACGAAAAGTCCGTCTTATAGAGGGGAAATAAAGTTTTGCCTAAGGAATGAAAACTAATACTTTGTCTAAAGTAATATTATACTTTAATGTGATGAGATAAATACTACACAAATAGCACAGCTAGGTACTAGAATGGGTAAGGTTGAGATTATAATAGGCCTAGTATTATTATTATTATTATTATTAGCGCCGCGTCTTACTACCCATTCGGGTTATACGCACTTACGCTAATGTGTAATGTGTAGGGTGATTGTGAGATGAAATGGAGGACCTACAGTTTAACGTGGAATCCGAACCACGGTGGAGGCCTGGCATTCCTCACATTCACAAGATGTCTTGTCAGAGGTGAAGGAAGGGTTTAGTAATCAGATAAAGCTTTGCCGGGGCCGAGGATTGAACCCCGGCCGCCAGCATAGAAGTCTGACACCTTACCCCTAGACCGCCAGGTCACCCAATAGGCCTAGTACTTGCAAATTATCTATATATTGTACTATATGTGCGGGGGGCGAGATGGAAGGGGTAGTAGCGCTGTTTTGCGAGATCTCCGCCAGCCCCCTACATTACACTACTTCTACAACGTGTTTAGCCTGCCAGCATGGAGCTGGCTTCTTACTATATACAATTTTACTTTCGGAAATTTTTTCTGAACTATCCAAAATTCGGAATATTGAAGTCCGAGCTATCGAGAGTTGACATTAATACTATAATTAGTAATAACAAATTTACTTCACTAAAATGTTCCAATACAGATTATTTCATAGGAAGCTTCTTCGATACTGTGGATTTATATTTATTTATATCAAGTGATCGTCTCAATAGTAATAATGGATACTATTAAGTGCACTGCATTGTACAGTACATATTATTATGTACTTTATTTAGTGTTGGTAATCTCATACTGTGAATAATTTAGCAATTAAACTCTACCATATTTATGTATGTTACATAAATATCACATTATATAGTAGTTCGGTATTATCCGCGGTTTCACGGGACGGCGGTAGGAACGTATTACCCACGGATATGGGGGGACTTAAATGTTTGATTTGGCTATTGTGACCATAGGCAGATATTTTAAATTTAGCCATAATTTTTATATCTGAATCACTATGCCACTTTGTGAGTAGATTTTTTCCCCATTTCTAGCAGAAAAAAATATATTTTATTTACCTACATTTTGCACTGAAATCCAAGTTTTTATTCATCAAAATAAAATCATTTTACTTGCCCAAAATCAGGGTATCAACTCAAGTTTGATTAAAATGCAAATCCTGCACAAATATTTATTTTTTAGAAGTTTATTTTTATTTTCTATTTAGAGTGAAAAGTTATTTAAGATATTGATATTAATAATCTAGTTTATATAACCATGGAGAGTCATATAAATTGTAAAACACACCAAAAAAAAAGTCCTATTCTTGATACTGCATTTACATGCTTAGCTAAAGTCTTGTGTTTGATTACCAGCACAGCTAGAAAATTGATAATTTATTAAATCAAGGCTTCCACTTTCACAGTGGTAATTTACTTGCATTAGGACTGGGTGTTGTCTCTGTTCATAAATTAAATCAGTCTGTAAGTTGCGTTTAAAAAAAAAAGACTAACTTAAGTGTTAAGTCAGTCAAAAAAGTACATGTCGAGTGCTTTTGATAAACATAAATATAACTAATTAGACATTGCTTTCTGCATCATTTAAAGGTAAAATTTATTTTGAAGAACCATTATTTTCATTTATTCGAGGTATTTTATGTGCACTTTCTGGAACAACTGATTATATCATCACATGACATATAAACTAACTTAAAACTTGATCAGACACAACATCCAGCCCCCACGGCCGTTAAATCATCACTATGAAACAAGGAAACCCACATTTTACCAATGATAATTTTTTTTGACCATGCCATGAATTGAACCCAGGATGCTTATCTCAGTAAACAGACAGATTGAGCGAAGGTGTTGGATGAACCATTGTTATTGTGTTGTTTTTAAAAAAAAATTAAGTCCACTAATCAAATATATTGTTATTTCCCCTATAGGAGAGTCAAACCTCTGATCTCATCCAACAAAATCCTCTTATGGAACAGATTCATATGTGCCAACAGCAGATGCAAGAAATGGCCGAACAAATGGCGTCCAAAGACAATAGGATTTTGGAGTTAAACAACAATATTGTCGATCTACAGAATAATATTTTTGACCTTCACGAAAATCTGAAAGAGAAAGATTTGGTGATCGACGCCCGGACGAAAGCGATAACGTTGATGTCCGAAGACCTTTCGCGGAAAGGTAAAACCACTTTGGACACCTTGGATGAGACTCGTCATCAGATGAGGATCATGCAGCAAAATTTTGTTGGTTTGGAAACTAAACTGAAGGTAGAAAAGGAAAAACTGAACAAGGAAATTGAAGAAAAGGATAAAAGGTAAGTGTTCCCATTTATTTAACTACCTAACTTGTGGTTGTAACGCTATTAAAACGCTAAAGTAGAATGTAAACTACTAGTTTATTCTCCGATTCATGAAATTTTATGAAGAGCAGTGACATACCTTAAGAGTTCTGACTGACTATCCAACCTAAACAGGACCCACCCACTTTGGTGGCAGCATGGTTTAAGGCGATAATCTCGCAATCGACTAGACTGCCAAAGACAAGATCATGATTCAATCCTGGTCAGGTATACCGAGTGTGTTTTTTCCGTTCTCCCTCCAAGCAAATGCGGGTACAATTCCTCTTAATTCAACTCGCCTAATACCCAAAACATTACAGTTTAATTAATAATAGGGCATAACACGAATGGGTAGTAAGATTGGTGCTAAAAAAAAAGAACTTACAGGTGGTCGAAGTAACCGAAATGTCGGATAATACGGAAACAAGGGAAGGGGATAGAATGAAACATATTGACGCCCCTTCCCCACCCTCCAAGCTAATGTAGGTGCATTTTCTTCAAACTACTTTCATCATCGCTACACCTTTAACTAAACCGAAAAATTCTTGGTTTTAAGCATAGTAATTAAAAAAATAATGTATAGACTTCATATTAACCTTTATGTCACACGGATAGACAGGATTAGGAATGAAGTTGGGCTACATGAGATGGTATGGTCGTGTAATGAGGATGGAGAAGGAGAGGATACCAAAGAGAATGGATGGAGATGAAGTATAAAGCAAAAAGAACGCAAAGAAGACCAATAAAGAGATTGGAGGGGCAGATAACAGCAAGTGTGTGAGTGGGAGAAGAAGAATAGTCTAAAGAAAAAGGGAGGAAGTTGGAGGAATTATTATACTAAACTTACTTGGTCACAGGCTGGAAACAGATACTGGTGGTGGTGATTATTATATATAAATGCTAAAATATTTGTTCTCAATTGTGTTTCAGACTTGCTCATTTCGAAGAAATCAATCGGCAACTGGAGTCGACCAGATTCGACCTGAGCACGCGCAACGCTGAGCTACAGGAGAAGGTGGTGCACCTACAGGAACTTACCGCCAGGCTTCAAAGTCGCAACTCGGAGCTCGAGCTCGGCCTGGAAGAGAAAGCGACAGCGGACAAGGGCGATGTTGGCCAATTGACTGAGCAACTCGATGCCGCCAACAAGCAGCTCATTAAGGTCAAGGCTCAGCATGCCAGCAAGATCAAGAACCTCAAAAAAACAACTCGACAGTCTAAAAAAGGTGGGTCGTTGATGTACGCCACCTGACATGACTTTCTAAGTTGGTCCGCAATGGCTTGCTGAGAGATGTTCTAAGTCAGGTCTCTGCAACCTTTTTGATATTTACCCTGAAAATTACTATGATGTGTTTATTCTGTTTTAATCTTCTGGTAGGTTCATAGGCCTTGCCCTTAAATCCTCCTTTAATTGTTTATTAAATAAATAAAGCCACCTGGTGCCTTTTTTTATGATTAACTGTTTGTCATGTTTATGTATCGTTCGAGAAAATGTGTTGGCATACTAACTCAATGTTTCAGGTGTCGGATGCGAACGAGGAGATCACAAGACTTCAGAACAAAGTGGCTGAGCTGGAAGAGGACAAAGGTAACCTTCAGTTACATCTGGTAGACTTTGACGAATTGAAAGGTAAAGAAATAATGTTTTCTCATGTTCTCCAGAGCATCAGGTGGTTTCTTTATGTGGGGGTTATGGTTCGGAGAAATGGTTGGTTATGGAAGGAGAATTTGTTTGTGAATTTAATATTTGTTTGTGTTATTGTGCAATTTATCATCAAAATTGCACTTATTAAAAGAATGATAGGGGCTATTTAAGGAAGTGCACCAGTATTTGCCTGGAGAAAGAAAAGACCTGACAAAGGTATAAAAAAACTCGTATTCCACCGAAGTTTGGACTCTGACTCTCCTGGTTATGTATCATTGTATATATAAATTAAAGTTTTAGTGTATTTATTTAATCCTTCTTTAAGGCGTTCAATATAATCTTTGTCGTGGTTTATTAATACTTTAATGAAGGAGATTAACTTTGGTTACATATACAATCGTCTTTAAATATATCTCTCCATTAAATTTGATATAAAAAATAGCCCCTGGAGACTTGAATCGAATCCAGGACCTTTGTTTTATCACACCAATGCTCTACCACTGAGTTACCAGTAATTGTCTCGTACTCAGGGTAATTCTTCACGCTAAGCTTAAGGGTAGTTTGTGAAATTACCATTTTCAGTTAACTTTGGAACTTTTGCACCCTGCCGGCTTTCGCACCCATTTGTTTTCATAGGAACTTGCTTATTGTGTACGATAATTAAGATGACTCATGGTGATCATACGGCCGGGCGCATGTACAAAATTATATTGTATGCTGTAAATAATGTAACTGTAGCCATTTTGCTGGGGTTTTTTTTCTTAAAAATATTAGGGTTGTACATATTTTGCCTGTTTCCTCTGCTTTGTTAAACGATTTTGGTACGAGACTTTTTTTTTAAATTCTGGCGTGTAGGAATATAATTTGTAGGGTAATAAGCCGATCATCTAGTCCAGGGGTTGGCAACAATTCCCCAGCCTCCCCCCCCCCCCCCCCCCCC
>CABFVX010000342.1:216629-231402 GCA_902151425.1 Timema shepardi
ACTTTTACATTTATCAAAGGTCTCGAGAACCCCCTTCGTTTCTTCACTTTACTCTTTTTCTTCTTCTTCTATACATCTTGTAATTATTCCTAAAATTCAACATTTCCTCAAATACTTTTCTCTCTGCCTCTTATAGAAAATAAATAAAATTTACACCCCAATTACCCCTAAAGATAGTAGTCTTACTTGCCTTTATGTGACGATATAGTTTTATTACGTGATCGACTGAACATTGCTGCGAGATCGACCAGTTGATCGCAATTCACCTTTTGCTGACTCCTGATCTAGTATATTAATGTCTTTTTCTAAAATGTATCATTGCTCTTCCATTATTTATACAAATGGCAATCTCAACCGACCTTGAATATTTTGTCACGATCAAAGCATTATTTTAAGAGTTTTTCTTTTTTAACATTGTGTCTTACTATCTGTTCAGTTTATACACATGCACTACATATGTTAATGAGTTAGAGATGAGGAAGGTTGAATTTAGAGGAAGTGTACCAACATTTGTGTGGAGAAAGAGTGGAAAACAATTTAGGAAAAACCACCCTCATTACACACGGCTTGAGATTCAAACCTTGATCTCCCCGTTATCGGCAGTCTAATCCATTGTGAGAGTGACGCCTTAGACCATGCAACCACTGAAGCAGGTGAGAAAATTGTTATAAATGTAGAGGAAAAGTTATCAACACATTCTGGGATGCTTACGAGTTAAGAAAAATATTCAGGAACTGTTTGTAAAAAAATTAAACTTTTTTTTTACATCCATTACTGTTTCCAGCTATGGTCCGGGTCAGGTTTTTTTTTTATTCAAGTCATATAATTTTCCACTACTGGTCTGCTGGGCCTGTCGTAGCCTTATATGCCTTATATTCTAACGCAAGACTAGGGCAGGCACAACATCCAGTCCCCGGTCGTTAATTTATCACTGTGAAAGGCTCAACCCATACATCACCGATGTAACAATTTTTGGCCATGCCGGAAATCGAACTTGGGACTCTTAGCTTATTAGCCACACACACTGAGCTAAGGTGTCAAATTAATTTTCCATCCTTTTAACATGTTCAAATAATAATAATAATAATATATAGCACTGCGTCTTACTACCCGTTCGGGTTATACGCTATGTTCAAACAATCTCAGTCTATTCCTGTACATTTTCTCATTCAGCTTACCAAAATAACTCTTTTCTTTTTTATGTAAAAATTTATTTGGATTAAATCATAATAGTGTTATTTGGTCAGTTGGTGGGCTTGGCAGACTGATGTGCAATTATAATACCTTCTGGTTCAGTGAGGAAAGCAACAGGACACTACCTCACTCCTCATTTCCCTAGTATGCCTCTTCAGTTCTGCCTCGGCTTTACAGCTGACGTAACTGTTGAGGATCCAACCAACCTTTGGGTCGAGAACTATACATACTTGCATAAAATTACAAAATCGAAGGGAAATTATTGTGGCTGTGTGAAGTCCACATTTTCAATCCGAATTTATTAAAATAGACCCTCCCACATCCAACCTTTGAATATCCCTCTCCTCTGCTTATCCGATTGTTCTGCTCCGGTGTTTGTCTGTACTTATCTGTGAGTTATTGCAGTTTAATTGTTTTCATTTGGTGGCTTAAGAAGTGTAGAGACTTAGCAGCCGAGGCTAGAATATCATCTTTAAGATAGAAAAATAATGTAGACTTTTTTCACCAGCAATAAATTTATGTTTTCTGATCAAATACAACATACATATTCTCTTTTTTTGTGAAATAGTCTCAAACCAAATCTAAGCTAGAATATTTTGTGTTGTTTTTTTATATTACTGAACAAATATTATATTGTGGTTATTTATATAGCCTATAACTTTATGTACTAAAATGACTTGGAGTTTTTTTTGTACAATTGTTTTTAATATTTTGTTTTAATATATTAAATTATCAACGCACGCAATTCACTTATTTCATATTTGTCCATATGAATATTGATTTGTAATATATACAACAGTTAAAAATGGGATTAATTGTTCATGAAGTGAATATCTTAGCTCTCATTGTTTTGATCGGCGAAGCTTCGTAATTGTCAAAGCTTTTTTTTTAAATCAAAGTTGAAGCTGACATTTGTTTCGGCATCAAATTAAAATTTTGGCGCTTTACACACCCTTTAAATAATAAATTAACTAAATAAAATTACCTTGGTTTCTATAAATGCAATAGGTACTACACAAAGAATCACAAATGTTGGTAGTACCAAACCTTATTTAACAACTTAAAAAAAAAAGAAAAAGCTCAATATTTTCATTTAAACTAAAACTATAGATTTTTTAAGATTTGAGGATTCAAATTTTAGATTTATATCTCCCTTACACGTACCATGTTTTTTTAAGATGCTTATTCCACATATTTTTATAAAAACTCTACAGCTTTCAAACTTGGTGTGTGAATAGTTGAAACTTGTCTTGGATGTTCCTTACTTTAGGGAGGAAAATAAAAACTAATGATAAATTGTTTTAGTGTTTAGATGTGTTGTTTATTTTTGCGATTTGAACCGTAACTGTGAATTGTTCTGAATGGCAGTGTGTGCGTGTGCGCAGTTTCAGATTATCGATGGCAGCAACGTTCAGCCGAGCTAGAAGAGCGCATCCAACAGCAAAACCAAGATCTAGACAGTCATATTCACATGATCTCGCTGTTGGAAGCGGATAAGGTTGAGCTGCTTCAGAGTAAGTATCATAACAACTCATCCATTCAAATACATAACAATAGTCTTCTCTTTCAATCAACTTTTCGACACCCTTTTTCATTGGTCGCATGGTTTAAGGCGTTACTCTCGCAATAGACTAGACCTCCACAGACGGGCAGATCGAGGTTTTAATCCTGGTCGACTGTGTTGAGGGTGGTTTTTTTTTTCCTAAATGGTTTTTCACTTTCCCGTCACACAAATGTGAATACTTTTCCTATTATTTCAGCCTTCCTCATCCCTATCTTGTTAACGTAATTAGTACATTTGTGTGTAACCTAAACAAGTAGTAAGACGCGGTGCCAAAAAAAAATCTGCCCTAATTTATTCTTTAGTGCTAGGGGCTTGCAACAGTGGTATTTTTTTTGTTATCTTGTTGAGGATCAGAAAATAAGTAATCTATTATTTTTTTTCGAGCAAGATTGGGCGTGGAAAATCTTCATAAATTCATATATATATCAAATATTGAGGTGGGTTTAAAGGAAACTGGAGCTACCCGGGACCACTGGATGAACAATCTAAGGCATCGCGCTCGTGTCAGATTAGCCTGCTGAAGATAGATCAGGATTTGATTCCCATTCGGGTCTGTTGAGGGCAGTATTTCCTAAATGGTGTTCCACTCTTCCTCCACACAAATGTGGCTACACTTCCTGTTAATATAACCTTCCTTATCCCTAAAACCACTGGTGTAACTAGTACATAAGCTTATAATCCGAACAGGTAGAAATACGCGGTGCTAAAAATATACATACATATGTCCTTTGCTAATATATAATGTATGTGTTTATTTACAGATGTGCAGAAACACAAGGAACATATTTCTTCCATTGAAGAACAAATTAATGAGCTGAAAGCATCATTGTCTGAAGTAGAAAATCTAAAGGTGACACTAGAAATTAAAGCAGTTCAACTGGAAGAACAAGTCGACATCTTGAGTAGAGAAAAGGCCGAGTTGATCGAAGAAGTGAAAACTGCCAAGGACCAGCTAAATCTTATCCAACAAGAGAAAACCGTGGATCTGGGTGAGGCCTTGGACACACCGAGAGAGGATGAGACCGAGAATAAAACTGAAAACCTAGTGGGTAAAAATGAGAAAGATTCAAACAATTTGGAGGTTGTTCTAAGAGGCCTTGAGTCTGAACTAATCGAAGCGAAACGTGTGACGGACGAACAGAAAGATATCATGTCTGATTTAAGCTTCAAGCTGGAATCTAAAGAAGAAGAACTTGAAATGCAGAGAGACATTATTTGTAAATTGGAACAACTGAGCGAAGTAGAAAAGGTAGGTGAAGAAGATGGAAATAGAATCACTGAGATTGTCAAAGATTTGAACGAGATGGCGGAAGATCTGGAAGAGTGGAAAAATCGTTGCACGGAAGTAGAGAGCAGATTAAGAACCTTAGAAACCGAAAAGACAAGTCTTGAAAATCGTTTTGAGGAAGTTAAAAATGAGAATAAAATGCTCCATTCACAATTGCAGGAACAGAAAACGTTTGCCGACACTTTGACCGATAAATTAAAAGATCAAAATGATGCCATTTTAAATCGCGATGAGAAGATATCTCATCTTCAAGACTTGATTGACAAGAATGGCCATTTGTTGGAAGCGAGGGAGAAGGCGCTTCAGGATCTTCATGTGATGTTGGCAACGGTTCAAGATGATTTCAATGCGAGACGCTTGGAGCTGGAAAATATAGTATCAATATACGAGAATGATATAGTTCAATTGAAATCAAATATATCAAAAATGGAATCTGTTCTCGAAGAGAAAAGGTTGGAGATGGTGTCCATGGGCGAAAAGTTACAAAATCAAGGTTTTGAGTGTGACAAATTACAGACAAACATACAAGAGATGCAACTCATAATTGATGAAAATAATAACAATATACAGAGGTTACAACAAGAGGTTAATACCCTGAAAAATGAATCGGCGAGTAAAACTGAATACATAGAAAAATTACAAGTGGGTTTAAAAGATGCACAGGAAGTGGAAACACAGCTGGAACAGACTACCTCCAGCTTGAAGAATACTTCTGAGGAGTTGGAGCGCTTAAAACAGGAAATGGTGACCAAAGATACAGAACTTTCTGTACTTACTCAAAAGTTCAATGAACTAGAGATTAAAAGTAGCGAGAGAACTGAAAAAATCAAACGGTTGACTGCCAGTTTGAAAGCAAAGGCAATTGCAGTGAAAGCTTTTGAAGAAAAATTGAAACAATACGAATTTATTATTAAAGATAAGGAAACCGCAATCGCTGAATTAATTTTGCAAGTGGGGAGTAAAAACATAGTTGTCGAAGATACGGAAACCTTGAAAACTAATCTGGAAGAAAGGACAGCTTCTCTGAATAAATTGTCAGAACTTTTTGAGGAACAGAATCAAGCTTACAGAACGGAACAAGGCAAAGCTCAAAACTTGGCGGAAGAAGTATCTAAAATGAAGGAAACTATTGAACACTTAGAAAATGCTCAAAAGATACATGCAGAGGAGGCGAAACAATCCGAGGAAAGTCGCGTTATGCTTATAGGTAAAATTTCTCATTTAGAAAAAGAGATCGGTATCCTACAGATAGAGCTGAGGAACAAGGGCAGTGAGGTTGAACTAACAAAAGATGAACATGCTAGATTGGAAGAAGATTGTTACATCGAAAGACAAAGAAGTGCCGAGCTGCAAGCTAAAATAACTGCACTCATGAATACAATAGAAATGCTTAAAACATCGAGGAACAAAGAAGAACACCGTGTTGCCGAACTTGAAGATGAAGTATTAAGTAAAGATGTGGATTACATACAAGCGTTGATACACGCAGAAGGCTTACAGAATGTACTTACAGAAACAGAAGTACAACTCGATGAAAGTATTGGCAGTAACAATAAATCAAAAGTGAAATTTAGGGAGATTGAATTAATGAGGGATGAACATGACAGATTGGAAGAAGAGTGTTACATCGAAAGACAAAGAAGTGCAGAGTTGCAAGCTAAAATAATGGCACTCACAAATAAAATAGAAACTCTCAAAACATTAAATAACAAAGAAGAGCATCGCTTCGCTCAACTTGAAGAGGAAGTCGCAACTAAAGATGTGGCTTACGTACAAGCGTTGAGTCATGCTAAAGGTTTGCAGAATGTACTCACAGAAACGGAAAGGCAGCTCAGTATAAATATTAATAGCAAAGATGAAGGGAATGTCAGTCAACTTCAGATGGAAATTACAGCTCGAGATGGGAGGATACTAGAATTGGAAGAACAGATCGGCAAGATAGAAGAAACATACCGACAAACTTGTTCGGCGGCGGAGGCCAAGATTCAAGAGAAAGAGATTGTGATAGAGTCTTTGGAACAAGAGTTGGTGAAAAGCAGGACCAAGGTGCAGTCTCTTGAGAACAGTCTGTCAGAAGTGGAGGAGAGGCGTAAGTCATTGGAAGGCAAGGCTGAGGTACTCGGGGAACGACTGCAAGAATCCGACAGGAAGACTGAGGAGGTGGTCGAGAATGAGGGAATGTTGGAACATAAACTGGCGCTACTCTTAGAGACCGAGACACATTTGAAGCACAAACTGGAAGAGATGAAAGAGAATAATGAAGAACTGGAGGAAAAAATGAGAGTTATGTCAGACGTAAATAAAGAGTTACATAAGAACTTGACCAGCCTGGAGAGTAGCTCCAAAGGATTGCAAAGAGAAATTGAGCGTTTATCTGAAATTGAGTCGGCATTTAATGAAGAATCTGCTAAAGTTGAAGCTCTAAATACAGAACTGAGACATATTGCGCAAGAAAATGAAAGGCGAATCAAAGATAAAGTGGACGAGGTAAAGATGTATTCATATAGTTTGGAATCGGATTTAAAATCTGCGCATGAAAAACTGGAAGTTGCAGAAACTGAAAGAAAAGAACTGTCTGAAAATGTTGAATATTTGAACTCAAAATTAATACAAGTTGAAGAAAAAATTAGTGCCTACTCGGAGGAATGGGAAAGCAAGCTGTCGGAGAAAGAAAATGAGATCGCGCAACTTCACGAAGAGAAGGAAAAGCTTAGAATACAGTTTGAAGACAAAATTACACTACTTAAAAGTGAGCTTGAAAAAAGCGATCAAACGGAAACCAAACCAAGGGAAACTGAAGTTGAGAATCAAACACTAGATTTAAGTGTGAAAGTCGCTCAGTTAAGTGATTTGCTAGGACAAAAGGAAAAGGAAGTAAAAAATTATCAAACCAGATTACTTCAGTTACAGTTTGGCGGGAAAGTTCAAGCACCAACAGAAAATATTCAATACGATGTGAACCTCAAGAAGATTTCTGAGCTTGAAACAATCAATCATGAATTAGAAATGACACTGTCAACTATCAAAGAACAGTTGTCGAATTCCCTCGTTGAACTGGAAGCTGTCAAAACACAAGTGAAAATCTATAAGGACGAGGTGACATCTCTTCAAGAAACATTAGAAACCTTACAAAAAGAGACAAATATTAAAAACGAAGAACAATTGTTAAAGAGTTTTAGTGAAATAGATATTCAAGAACGTTTAGATAGTTTGCGCAAAGACTATGAGTATAAATTATTGGCGTTGGAACAAGAGAAAACTGAACTGTATAAAGAAGTGTTAAGGGAAAAAGCTAGGCCTGAGATTGAAAACATTGTTACGCTGGCCAAACAACGTATTCAAAACATGAACAATGATATAATTGAAACAATTGATGTCGAAAAAACTCCTATTAAGAGGAAACAAAAAAAGGTTAGCTTTGACGAATCTACTTATAATTGGGACGAGCCTGTTACGAAATGGGAAAATCAGGTTGTCGATTCAGAACAACATAGGTTCTCATATTCTAACTTTCAAGAACCTAGTGTGCAATCAATAAACTTTGATGACATGTTTGTAAATAAACGAAATACAGAGCAAACCATAAACATGTCTATGGATACTGCGAGCTTTCCACTTCATGCTCCCTCTCTGGAGGATTTTCAAAAGCAAATAAAACAATTGGAGGAAAAACTATCCGTTATCAGAGCAGAAAGAGACGAGGCTATCTCTCAGCTCAAACAAGTTTCTTTGAAAATTCCAGAGCCACTTCAGCAGGAGTTGTCTGCTATAGGTCCTATTCCTGTTGTAGAGGAAGTATGTAGCAAAACTTCTGCTTATTTAACTTATCAACCCAATGAGTTGCAACCTGTTCAGGAAGAGATACTTGTTCCCACAGTAGATAGTGTTAGTTTGCAAGGACAGGAACATTCACAACTGAAAACTTTCACCTTCTTCCAAGACGGTGACCATAGCCAAGACTTTATACAGATCACTCCTCAGGAGTCGGGCTGGAACGAAGGGGCGGCAAGCGAGGATGATGGCTGGGGTTGGGGATCCGACGAAGCCAGGCTTGAAGAAGAGCATTTGCAACTAAAACAACAACAAAGTGTAGAGAAGGAGGCCCCACTTTCCAACGAGGACTCAAACGGAAAAATCTCACAATTAGAGACCCAAATCAAATTGCTTGCGTTTGAAAAAGAAGTGCTCGCCGAAGATGTGAAAGCTTCACAAGTCCGTTGCGGGAAACTTTTGAAGAAATTAAAAGACCTTAAAATTAAAAATGATAATTTGCTCAAGGAAAACTTAGAACTTACTCAGAAAAGCTCTGGGATGGGTTTTGGTGATCTAGACTCTGCCATTGAGGAAGAATTGAAAATTAGAATTGATTCTTTGGAAAAGGAGTTGAAAGAAGTGAAGACTGAATGTGACTCGACAAAGCAGGAAAGGGAAGGCTTACTGAAAAGGATTGATGTGTTGACAACTGCCAATGAAAGGTTTGTAGAGTTGAAAGAAAGACAAGACATTGATGTAGAAATTTGTCAAAGGAAAAACAAGGAACTCTCCAACCATATACAAGCCCTGGAATGGAAGATAGAAGAGTTGAGGGAAGAAAAGGCGGCTGGAGATCTCAAAGCAGGTGGGGGACCTTGGGAAACTGTGAAAACTGACGCAAGTACAGAGACCAAAGTTCAAGAAAACCTTGGTAAAGTTCAAGAGCTACAAGAACAGCTATCAGCACTGGCATTGGATAACGAGCAACTTCAAAATCTATTAGAGCAACAAAGAGACATGAGATTAACAGCCGAGGCGGCCATGGCCGTGTTACAAGCACAACTGGCATCATCCGTTGATTCTACTCAAACCCTCAACTCGGACAACCAGCTGCACATTGCCAGTTTAGAAGAAGAAAATTCAAAATTGAAAGAAATCTGTCAATTCTTACAACAGCAAGTTGAAGACTTGCATTCTGCTCAAGGCAATTTTCAGCACTTACTAAACGATAAAGAAGCTTTGGCGCTAGAGAACGGTCGATTAACAGGTGAGCTCAACAACTTACAAAATGTATATTATGCGTTGAAAACAGAGTATGAATGCATTCAGGCTCAATTCGAAGAAAAGATGTCAATGATTGCTAGAGATAATGAGGGATTCCATAACTTAAAGAATGATTATGAAGAAAGAATTGAATTATTAGGTAAAGAGAAAGCCGAACTGGAGGGTCGCTACAATGAAGTAATGAAGGAACACTATACATTGACTGATGAGTATAGGAGAGTAAGTGTTGAGGTACAAGAAATAAATGAAAAATGTGCAAGGCTCACAACGGAAAATCATTCCTTATCGGAAACAATTGCCATTAAAGAAAGTGAAGTGTTATCTTTAGTGCGTTTAAAAGATGAACTTCAATCAAATTATGAGCAACGGAATCATGAATTAGAATCTAAATATGAGCAAGAAATCGAAAGATTGAGGAAAGAACAAACCCATGTTCAGGAAAGGGTTTTATACGTCCCTACGAACGAGCCAATCGTGCAGGTGTCGGAAGCTTTCAAAACATTCACAATGAGCGGGCCCAGCGATGAACTCACCGACTTCAATTCTGGAATAAATAGTCAAGACGGAGATGTCCTTAAGCTGCAATCTGAAGTTCAAAGAAAGACGGCCGAGATAGAATCTTTGTTGCAAACCGTTGAAAGTTTGAAGCATGAGAAAGAAGAATTGGAACAGGACTTCAAAGCAGCTATTAAACGCCTGAGCGAAGAGCTTGATTCCGCTAACGGTAGCGTTTCCACAGAAAGAGAACATCACAAAGAAGCCCTGGGTCGCTTGCAGGAAGAATTGCAACAGCGTGATGTGCAACTAAATAATTTGCAAGAGCAAATATTGAACATGTCTAGTAATAAAAATGAATCACTGTCTAGTCTAGAAGAGCAAATTCATGAACTAAAAATTCAACTTGAAAACAAAGATAAAGACATTTTGTGGTACTTACAAAATAATGATGAACAATCAAGAAAAGAGAGCCAGTTGATTGACTTATTAAATTTGAAAGAACAAGAGATTGAAACAATAAAACTTGAAGTATCAGTAAAAGAAAGAGAATTGATTGAAGCTTTAGGGATGCGAGAACAAGATATTGAAAACCTAAAAATCCAAATGATGGAAAGAGAGAAAGAAGTCGAGGAAACTAATACTGTAAAAGATGAGGACATCCAGAATCTTCAAATTCAGCTGCAAGAGCGTAACCGAATGTTGGACGAGAGTCTAGGAACAAAAGAAGAAGACATTCACAACCTACGTTTGCAGGTCTCGGAGAAGGACAAGAAGATCTACGAACTCTCCCGAACTTTGGAGGAAGAGGCGCAGCAACTGACGGAACTACGGAAACTACTTGGGGAAAGGGAGTTTGAAATCGGAGAGCTGAAGAACGAGCTCCAGGCAAAGGAGGCGGAGCATTCGAGACTTCGTTCGCAGTTTATCGCGAGTGAGGGCGGGGACATCAAGACAGACATTGACCGTGGTGACGAGGAAAGCCAGCAGAATGAGCTAGATCTGGCACTCTACATGTTGCATCAGAGAGACGTCCGCTGTGACGAACTCACTCTGGAACTCATGCAGGTAGATCTGATGACTTTTCAAACTTAACTTTCTCAACTCTTAGTTCATTAATTTTAATTTACAATAATTTCAAACTAATTATTTTATTGAATACAAATCTAAAAGGGAAACTTTTTTTTTATTGAATCTTTACGATTATAGTGTAAAAATAGTTTGTATATATGTATGTGTGTGTGAATGCATGCATGAGTGAGTGTGTGTGTTTGTGTTTATTTTTTATACCCCCTCCCAAGAGGGGTAGAGAATGCGGGCAGTTGACCATAATATGTCTCTAGAAATACCTTCTTAAAACTATCTTAATATATCAGCTATTGGAAGAGAGGGATACGCTGCAGCTCCGTCTTTCCAATGCCTTGCGGGTGAATGAGGAGATCCGCTCCATTACAAAACAAACGTCGTCGTCCTCTTCATCGCCGGTCAGAATTGTTGAAGGTATCTCCGAGGATCGTTTGCCCACAAGCTCAATGACGCCGCTGGACTTGTCGATTGAGGATCGGCCAGATGGTCACACTGTCGTGGAGGGTACCAGGGAGAACCTTCAAGAGCTTGCAGACAAGTAAGCCCCTTAATCTTTTACGATAACACAATAAAATATTTTAAGTGCCCATCCTTGTAGCTGATTCCCATTCTAAATAAGACGCTGTGTCCTACTACCTGTTCAGGTTTGTACACATGTAATGATTACACTAATATGTTAGGGATGAGGAAGGTTGAATTAAGAGGAAGTTAATCAACATTAGTGTGGAGGGAGAGTGGAAAACCATTTAGGAAAAAATACCTTAAGTACACTCGGCCTGGATTTGAATACATCTCCCTGATATCAGCAGTCCAGTCTATTGCAAGACTTGCGACCACAGACGCAGGTAATTTGACATGTTTATTTCGCTTAGTTCTACTTTCCTTAAAATGTGTTTAAGGTTTGTTAGAGCTTAGTTCCTATAGTAAACAAGTTGCTACTAAAAGAAACCATTTAAACTACTGTATCCTATTAAATTTCATCACCTAAAGTATGTACTCTCGACATGTGCCTATTTATTTATGTCTAATAGTACAGAACAGTTTGTTTTTTGTGCCTATATTTAAAAAGAAAAATCCTAACTAATTTTAGAATATGGCCTTATATTTTTGTTTATCTTCAACATAAACATTAGCATATTAACATCATTTTTGTCAACTGAAACATTAACGTAACTTTATTTTTGTTGCAAATCCTAAAACGTCACATCACGTTTTAATTTGCTCAAACCGCTTCAAGATTTTGCTACACCATAGATAGGTTGTCTTCCTTCAAAATTTCAGCTACAAGATTTTAATACAAAGAAAAATTAAGTAATGCTTCTTACATCTATTGCTGATTTTATCTATTTTTTTTAAACTATCACAACATTTTGAGATCATAAAATACCGAGTTTATATGAAAATTCATTTATTGTGGACTCTCATTCGTACGGGGTGTTAGGGGAAAAAATTGGCTTGGGTGGAAAAATAAAAAGAATAAGCTTTGCCAAAAAATGTTGTTTAGAAAAAATCAGACAAAACAAAAACTATAAATTAATCTACATATAATATTACAGCAATTTTTATCCAAAAATGGAAGAAAAAAAAAGCGTAGTGTTCATGTGAATATTATGAAATAATCAAGAATCTACTCTATCTCAGCATGTGAACGTCATAATAAAAATTTGCCATAGTAAAAAATTGTGTCATCCTTGTATGAAGTCTGTGAAACGTATAACTAGTAAATATTCAAATATGTTATGACATGCTAGAAAATTAATCTTCCAAAATTAACACCTCGGCTTACATTGACTTCCATCCCACCTAAAACATTGCCATTTCTGTAACTTTAGGGCTATTGATATCTTTATTTGTGCCACATCCTCTGTACACCCTTTATTGCGCCCTAAAGTAGTGCCTTATGTGCCCTGTAGGCTCTCCCAGTTACATAGGGTAGGCTACCGCCGAGATGTGACTCTACGGGACGAGCAAGAACAAAGGCATATGGCCCAGATGAAACTCCTGAACCCGCGAGGGGCTGGCATTGTCATGGATGCCAACTACACTGTCTGTAAGTATTGGGGCTGGATTCTAAATCACAGTAGGTTAAGAATTGACCGTCTGGGACCGTAGTGAAAAATATTTGGCTTGAATAAAAAACTGACCCAGGTTGGAAACAGTAATAGATGTAAAGTAAATGTTTGTGTTTAGCTTATATTATTTTTATTTACCTTTGCTATTGTCTGTACGCGGTAAAGGCTAACAAGTTACTAGATTGATGCATTCCTTTGAGAAGTAATTCAAATTTGTAGTATGTTAACTATATTTATTATTGTGTTGTTAAATTATATTTGGAAGAAGGTGTAGGAAAGGTGGATAGAAACATATAAAAGGGACGAACACAATATGGCTTTTACGAGGAAAAGAACACATTTCACACTTTACATTGCTGCCATTGGACAAAGAGGTAATGGTTGCCTCTGAAAGAAAGTCGATCGTCACCGCTCAATCCCCCGAAGTTGGTTTAAATTCTATCGGAATTCATCAGGTAGGAGTGTGAAGCATACAATGCAACTTCTTGAAAGAGATAATCAAAAAAACACAAAAGGGGGAAAATGGAAAATTGTAAAGAATGATAGGACACATAGATAGGAACATGTAAAAGGTATAACATAAAGGATAAACACAAGATAAGGATATTGGATGTGAATATATAATATATCTGTTGGTTTCATTTATTAAAACAACACTATGAAAAACAAAACTTCTTATCTTGCATAAAAATAACAAAACATTATGGCGTTGTCATGTTAGCATAGAGCAATAAACTGTGTGCTTGATAATGAAACAAAGAGAATGTTTATTTACAATACACAACAATATCTCTTTAAGGAAAACCTCTTTTCGTTTTATGAGGTAATTGTATTATATTTGGAAGAAAGTATAGGAAAGGTGGATAGAAACATATAAAAGGGACGAACAAAATATGGCTTTTACATTGAAAAGAAGAACACAGTTCACAATTTACACTGCTGCCATTGGACAAAGAGGTAATGGAGATATTGTTTTGTTTTCTCAAGTAGGATTTTTGGATAATGTAGCTAAGCCATTGTTCTACTTGTGTGTTTTATGACTTTATGTACATTATTTTACTACTCTGAAAATAATGTGGAATTTTGTAAAATCATACAATATAAGTGATAGGGAAGGAAGCCAACCTGAAAGAATGATTAGGCTAGGCTTTTATTTCTTCTAAGCATCGCATCTACTTCCTGTTCAGATTATACACATATATGATAATTACTCTAATGGGATATAGATGAAGAAGGAAGCATTTTATAGGTAATAACCCGCCTCGATAGCGTAGTTGGCTAACGCGCTAGTCGTGTTGAGCTCGAATGCTGAGGGCGGGGAGATCGAGGTTTGAATCTCGGTCGGGTGAACTGGGGGTGGTTTTTCCTAAATGGTTTTCCCCTCTCCCTCCACGCAAATGTGGGTTCACTTCCTTTAATTCAACCTTCCCAATTCCTAATCCATTAGCGTAATTAGTACTTAAAGCGTATAACCTGAACAGGTAGTAAGACGCGGTGCTAAATAATAATCATAAATAGAGGTAAAATACCAGCATTTGTGTGGAATTAGAGTGGGGAACCTTTTATGAAAAAGCATCTTCAACAGTTCATTCTAACACGAGAATGACGCTTAGACCATCTGGCCCCAGAAGTGGGTGTTAGGCTTTGATAGACAATTAAAAGCGACTCTTTATTTCTTCCTACATAATAACTAGCCAGAATTGGGAAAGGTACGTAAAGAAATGAGAAAAGTTGACTTGTTCTCTATCGATGCCTACCCTAACTGTTTTTTCAGGTTGTCGTCCCCCCTCTCTCACTTACATTACATTATTTTACAGTGTTGCCACACTGTTTTCAAGTATTTCTAAACAATTTGTTGATTTTATATTTTATTACTCTTTAATAATTATCTCATCCGCAGCGCGAGATGTTCAGAGCCCATCGACTGTGCTCCTGAATTGGATTAGAGGACGAAGGTAAAGGGTTTTGTAATTATTTGGTTTACTTTATTATATTCTCTTAGATTGTTTCCCAAACCGTGACACAACCACCTCCCCC
>CABFVX010000342.1:231514-241930 GCA_902151425.1 Timema shepardi
CCCCCCCTACCCATGATTATCTCATGTCACGCTAAGTTTTATTTATCATAAATATTTTTTTGCGATAGATATTTGAAAAACAAGTTAACGGTTTTTGACATTTTATCAGCCTTTTATTCCCTGGATTTGCTTAACTTACCGCTATGTCTTTGTTAAAATTTCGAGTGACAGCTTATATTTTACAAGACAGCAGGGATTTGTTTAAATTTTTTTAAGAAACGTTGGAAAGGGTACATTGATTATGCCATAACCCCAGGCAAAAGTTTAGGAAACACATTACTCTAGATAAATAATGAGGCCGTTAATCTCAGTTTTCTAGACCAGAGCCACTACTTTTTCATACAAGTAACTCCTAATTTGTCCTCACGAGGCTAAGTAGATCCCACACCAGACCCACTTCTTCACAGAAAACTTGAACGTGAGCATGAAACGTGTCAGTTTCAGATCATATGACTTGACGTATGGAAATAGTTTTAGTAATAGGTTTAGTAGTTGTAAGCATAAAACCGTTACTCTTTTGTTTGTGCCTTGTAAGGATCTGTAACAATTTTATTTCAATATTTAATTTTTTTATCTTGTGTTGTTGGGGGGAGGGTGGGGGGGACAGACACACACAAACAAGTGTATGCATGCGTGCATTTATGTTTTTTTGTGATTTCAACCAGTTTATTCTAAAGGGTTTCTTGACGCCTGATCCTCCCCTTTGTTCTTTACTGCCGATGTCTCAATAAAGGTTTTAACAAATCCTAACTTTTTTATAAGAATAAAAAAATAAACTCCAGGTATTCTACTACAACCTAGTATTTAGCGAACTCTAATATATTATTCTTTGTTTTGCTTTTTTAACAGCACTCCTCGGGTAATGCATATATGATCAACCGAATTCATTGTGAAAGAAGGTCGTTCGACGCAATGACACTTATTGTGGATTCCATCCAAGGTTTATTTTCATTCGTTTATGCAAATATGTGCATGAACTATTTCCACAGTCGGCAACACCCACCACCTTTAGTATTGTTGTGCTATTTATATTGGCTATCATTATGAATATTTTAAATCCTATTTTATTTAATTTGTTCCTTTCTTTCCCAGAAGCTTCTAGTAAATATTTAACATTGCTAACCATAGATTATTACTAAAATGTGAACACTTTCAATAAATAAAATAACTGCTTCAATGAATAAATTGTTATTCATATTTAAGTAAACAATTTAAATGTGACAATGTTAAGATCTTTTTTTTACCAGAAAAATCGTCATATTTAGTCGTATATATTATTATTATCATCATCATCATCATCATCATCATCATCATCAGTACCGCATCTTACTACCCGTTCGGGTTATACACACTTACGCTAATGTGTAAATGGTAGGGTGATTGTGAGATGAAATGGAGGCCTGGCATTCCTCACATTCACAAGATGTCTTGTCAGAGGTGAAGGAAGGGTTTGGTAATCAGATAAATCTTTGCCAGGACCGAGGATTGAACCACGGCCGCCAACATAGAAGTCCGACACCTTATCCCTAGACCGCCAGGTCACCTCTGAATGGATTATAAAAAATAATGTTAACATTTAATTAATATTTATATTGTATAATAAATTTGGTATTTGCGATACGGAAGTAAAACTAACAGTACCTGCTTTGGTGGCCGCGTGGTCTAATGCGCTACTCTCGCAGTAGACTAGACTGCCGATGACGGGAATATTGAGGTTCGAATCTAAGTTGGGTGTGCTGAGGTTTTTTTTAAATATATAAAATGGTTTTTCACTTTTCCTCAACGCAAGTGTGGGTACATTACCTCTAAATATAACCTTCCTAATCCCTAAAGCCATCGGTGTAATTAGTACATAATCATATAACCTAAATGATTAGTAAGTTATGGTGCTAAAAAAAATTATCCAACATTGCCTCACTAAAAACACAGTTACCTAAATATGATTTTTTTTTAAATTCAGCGACAACTTTTATATTTACTTTAAGAACGTTCTTGACTTTTCATCAATTGTATTTTAGTTTTCTCTAAGTGAACTATGACTATAACAAATTTTGATGGGGGGTGGGGTTTATAAGATTGACATGAAAGGTGCACTGCACAAAGCTGATCCTACTCTTCTGCCCGTACCTAAGAATCGATTCAAATAAATGGACTTGCTCGGATGGCTGCCGTATTATCACTTAGTATTTTCATTGTTTCACAGTTAATTAAATGATAGCATTGTTTGACATAGTTCCTTACATTTTACTTACATGTTTATAAAAGCAACTGCAATGTTTAGGCTTCTTTTATCAGAAGCGTATGACAAATATTTGTATTTGTATCAATCTTATTTTGTGAAAACCATAACAGTGAAATGTTTTATTCTAAATGTGTAGTAAAAATAAGAATCATATATTAATTTTAACTCAGGTGATTTATATCCATTCTCTTGTTGAGTTGTATCATACTTGAGTGTAATTAATAAGCATTTATTGTTTGATAGTAATTTTTGTCCCTTGTTTGAAAATCAAATCTTAAAAAAACTTAAATTTGTGTTGTTTTTGTTTTATTAAAATGTATTTTGGATCAACTGACAAAATGACTTCCAACCAACTAAAAAACAACATGGATTTCAGTGATGTAGTTAAACACCCCACTCCACACCTTTTTCAACATATTATTATTATTATTAGCACCGCATCTTACTACCCGTTCGGGTTATACGCACTTTCGCTAATGTGTAATGGTAGGGTGATTGTGAGATGAAATGGAGGACCTACAGTTTAACGTGGAATCCGAACCACGGTGGAGGCCTGGCATTCCCCACATTCACAAGATGTCTTGTCAGAGGAGAAGGAAGGGTTTGGTAATCAGATAAATCTTTACCGGGACCAAGGATTGAACCCCAGCCGCCAGCACAGAAGTCTGACACCTTACCCCTAGACCACCAGGTCACCTACTTTTCGGCATAAAAAAACAGTGAATTTTTGTTTTATTGTCTGAGAAAAGAAAATAATATTTGCATATTCTCATTATTTGTGTGAATGGTCTAAAGCGCCTCTCTTGCAATATTTTGGACTGGGATATCGGTTTTTTTTTTTCCTAGACACTTTCCTTACCACGCAAATATGGGGACACTTCCTCTAATTCAACCGTCCCAATTCTTAACATATTAGCGTGATTGGTACATATGTGTGCCACCCGAATAGGTGGAGTTGAAACTCTCTAGTCTGGCACCCTTGGGGCCTGACAAGTGCCAGATCAGAAAATGTGACTCCAAAGAACCCTTTATATACCCCTTATGTTTAGGCCTTAGATATGTCATATCACGCTACACACTTATGTCATACAAGGTAGAATAAAGATTAAAACAGGAAATAATACACCAGCTGTCACGAATCTTGTTCTCTTGGAAGACATAATTCATGACCAAAATATAGCCAGAATACAAGGCCAAAACAAGGATGTATTACCAAAACACTCGGTTGTAGATGTAATCAACTTTGGTGCCTTTGTGCTGTTGATAGCATCGTCCTGGTGACCCAGGAGGTCATGACTACCTTCGTGAAGAAAATTTATCTTTACCTCTCAATTCCTTAACCCAGGTTTCATTATATCAAAATGCTTTAGGAGGATATGAGAAATGTACAACACAACATTTTGAAAATATAAACCAAAATAGATAATCTATATGTGATTAGGTGACCTGGTGGTCTAGGGGTAAGGTCTCAGACTTATATGCTGGCATCCGGGGTTCGATCCTGGGTCCTGGCAAAGATTTATCTGATTACCAAACCCTTCCTTCACCTCTGACAAGACATCTTGTGAATGTGAGGAATGCCAGGTCTCCACCGTGGTTCGGATTCCACGTTAAACTGTAGGTCCTCCATTTCATCTCACAATCACCCTACCATTACACATTAGCGTAAGTGCGTATAACCCGAACGGGTAGTAAGACGCGGTGCTAATAATAATAATATATGTGATTACTGATTATATTAACCACATCTTTTTTGTCACTTTTTGAGGTACACTTTGTTTTCTTATGTACGACACCTCTACCTCAAAAAGTGAAAAGGTGTTTTCCTTAAATAGCTAAATTCAATAAAATGTAAATGAACAACCTCTTAATGGTCTAATGTGTCACTCTCGTGATAAACTGGTCTGCTGAAGACGAAGAGATCGGGGCTCAAAGCCCGGTCGGGTCTACTAAGGGTGTTTTTTTCTAAATAGTTTTCCACACAAATGCAGGTAAATTACCTCTAACATCTTCCTTCCTCATCCCTACCCTATTAGTGTAATGATCATAAGTGCATATAAACTGAACAGGTAGTAAGATGTGATATAAAAAAACTGCCCCTTCCCTTTCCCACACACAGAATATACCCTCACTACACCACTGATGAAGAGTTATGTTGCTAAAATAGGATGGCCTTAATGAACTATAATAATAATTGTATATAATTATTTTTCAAAGTTTGCTATTTGTACAAAGCTAAATATAGGACTTAAAGTCAATTGCAATACCACAGGGGTGTGATAAGAAGTAGTAAACAAGTGTTTTTGGTACAATCATTAATATTTATTTATGATGAACACTTTTTTAGGTTATTGCGATTTTGTAAAATATGGTAAGGACTGGGCACATGTATTTATCTTTGGAAAAAAAATGTTGAAAACCAAGCAAAGTAAGGAATGGCAAATAATGAACCAGTCGGATGTTTCTAACAAACAATTGTAATCTAGATTTTAATGTCTATTCCAATACCAAGCTACGACATAGATATGTTTTATGACATTCATAATATGAGTCATTGCTGACTTGGTTTTGTGTGGTTTTATATTTTTTAATATTGCTTTTTTAATGTTTTGAGTAATGAGACTACCTGATGCATTTTAATGATTTCTTCACCACATGCCTCTGTTTTACTGTTGTATGTAAATAAAAATTTGTAAAAATATACATATGATCTGAAAATTTTGAGGTTTTTTTTAATATAATTTTCCCTCTACCCAAGAATTATTTTTCATGCAAACACACTAAAGGAATTCAACCATTTTAAGGATGTAATTAATGATGATAATGATGGTGATAATATTTCAATCCAAAAGTTGGTTTGATGCGCTTCCCATTAATCCAAAGTTGGACATCTGGGCATCCACTCAGTCCTTCAGCTGGTTAGTGATACCTGTACCATCTGGTAGAAATACCATATACTAGGGAAATTCAGGAACAATGGTGGTTGCTTGTTGCCTTCTGCACTGAAACTCTTTGAATGAGCAAGAAAGAGCCTACCAATTTTGTCAGAAGAGTATTTTCGCATAACTTCCAGGAATCTTTTACATGCCACACTAGACATGGGACCGATGGTTTTATTTCCCCTTCGAAGTGAGTTGTATTATGGATTTTTGGCGCTAAAGAAAAATTTGTCTACCTCAGCTGTGTTTGAACCTACGAACATTGAGTAATTAGTAGGGAACCTTACCCCAAGACTACCAAGGTCAAATATAACTTAAATAAGTTCTTCAAATTGGTTTGATTTAAAAAAAATACTTTAGATTGCAGACCATCCAAATCTCAATTGTACAAGCTTCCTATTAGTTGAATCTACAATCATTATGTAACTCCACTTCCCTTTTACACTCTTGAATCGGCCCTCACGAATGTTATTTCCATACATTCCTTTCCAATTTATAATTATATTTATTCATTTATCATGTAAATCTTTATTATTATTAAATAACTTAACCTCCTTCCTCTTCGTGGAAACCATTAACTACAGATGTACTGTGCATGTGCAAGAAAGTTGAGTGCTCGTTACTCGTGTCTGGTGATCGCATCGTGGGCGGTGTGTCTAGTGATGCCTCCCCACCGAGAAATGTCTGCATATAATCCACAACCCAAGTGTATTCTGTACGCTTTGATCTTAGACAAATATGAGGAGCTGACCAACGATTTAAGTTGGTGTTATGTTTCGGCTAATTTTTTTTATTATATTTTTTTTTTTAGAAACTGATTAGGGTTTATACATTGATTAGTTCTTAAAAGATCATGTTTCAGCTAAATTTTTTATTTTCACAAAATTGGGGATTAGAAAACTGTCCAATTTTTGTATTAACTGTACTTAATTATAATATGAAGCCCACAAGCGGACTAACATTCATTATGATGATAGTTGTGGTGCTTAATATTTCTAACAAACTATTATAAAAAATACCAATTTATTGGCTACATTGAGCATTTCAGTATGAACATTAATTACATGGCTTACAAATAAAATCAGAAAATGTTAAATTTAATTTCAGGTTGTAAGAAAGAGATGAGAGGAGAATATAACAGAAAGTGTTCAAGGGATAGGATAAGAATGGAAGAAATTAAAGGAGGAAGAATGGTGTAAGACTAGAGAAAGATGGAGGCATTTTACTGACCCGGCCAAAGGCTGTAAACAGTTGACGATGAGGTTGGAAGTTGAAATAAATGCTAGAAAATTATTATCAAAATATATTTTGAAGAAATCTTCTGAAAAAGACTTGAACCATTCTCCCACTGAAAGAGCTAGCGATAATTTGGTACCACTGCGCAGCAACTTAAGTTCATTTTTAATAGAAAAAGACTTTAAGAAAATACCCCCCCATAAAAATTGCTGCCAACATTGATGACATTTTAGTGTTATTTTACAAGTATTGATAATATATATCAACAGGTACAGATGCAGATCACGTGACTTGACGTATGGATAAATGAAAGAAGATCTAGTAAAGTGTTTCTAGCTGTCACTTGTTTAGTATGTTCGTTCATAAGAAAATTGGGCGCTGTATACATCCATACCAAGGTACAACAGCACAGAGCAGGCCCGCATCCAGAATTTTCTTTCGGGGGAAATGGGGCGGACGAATCTGACCTGCACGGAGGAGAGAAATATATATCAAAATGTCGCATAAAGACCTCAGGTTCCCCATCCTCGATCTAATTCACCTTTCACACGTTAGACCGGCCCGCTGAGGACGTAATTCTAATCCTGGTTGGTTCTATTGAGGATTGTTTTTCCTAAATGGTTTCCCACTTTCATTCTACACAAATGCAGTTAGATTACCTGTAAAATACTTCCTTCCTCGTCCTTACCCCATTAGAGTAATCATCATACATGAGTATAACCTGAACAGATAGTATGTAGCCGTGATTTAAAAAAAAAAAGCACACTTAAAGGAACTATGCTGAAGTTGGGGAGTTATGTAATAACAAATTTTACTTTCTCTCCAATTTGACTGATGAGCTTTGCACTGTGTGACTAACTAACCAAATGAATGGTGCTCTCTGCCATATTTTCTTTCTTGCCAGGTATATCACTTGCATTATGAGTTATATCTGTGCTTAACGACGTTGTCTACCAATGAGGTCACGGCCGGTCAAGATATGATTTCACATGTTAATGAGTTTACCTTTTATTCAGCGAGTTTTAAAAATATAACGTTGATACAAAAACCATAAATTCTTAAATAATTCTAAAAAAAAAATAGAGGTAAGAAAATGAACAGTTTACTCTGAGTAGGCTCTTATATATGTGCTGATAACCCTTTCCCTCTTCCTCTGACGAGTTTACACACTAACTATACTGTTTGCTCCTTGAAAACATTTACTTGCTTTTTAAAATCATCTTTTTCTTGTTTCCTGTTCTAGATAGACAAATGCTACCACATACTTTTATAATCTACATCCTGGCAGGACGACTCCTACAGGACATTTTAGTGACCAAGACAAATAGCCTGAGCTGTAGAGGATATCTGGCTGTAAATAAGGAAAAACCACCCTCAGCACATCTGACGGGGATTCAATCCCGGATCACCAAAGAGGGTTGATGTTGAATTAATGTCACTCATACATTGAGGCTTGACTACGAAATAACATTAAATAATCAGTTTGACCCGCTCCAGTGGCCGAATGCTCTAAAAATAAACTCTAAACTTTAAAGCAGTGGTTCTTAAACTGGGGTACGCCTACCCCCCCCCCCCCTACCTCCAAGGGGTACGTGCACGACTTTCAGGGGGGTTCATGAGCATATCTCGAGGGAAATTGGCGAAATGACTAGAAAACCAAACGTGGCTGGGGAATTTTCGGTTCTACAAAGGGAAACTTTCTTCTTTGATTGCCTGACATTTATGGAAATTTCGTCGTGAGGTTGACCTGTCGGTCTAGGTGGTAAGGTGTCGGACTTCTGTGCTGGGGGTCCGGGGTTCAATCCTCGGTTCCGGTAAACCCTTCCTTCACCTCTGACAAGACGAGTATTAATCACAACTTGTGTATGTGGGGAATGCCAGGCCTCCACCGTGGTTCGGATTCCACGTCAAACTGTAGGTCCTCCATTTCCTCCTACAATCACCCTACCATTACACATTAGCGTAAGTGCTTATAACCCGAACGGCTAGTTAGACCCGGTGCTAATAATAATCATCATCGTGAGGGCGCATCAGACGTTTAGTCATGACCAAGGGATACAATGTAAAGATAAGTTCGAGAAACACTGCTCCAACGCGTCACATTAATGTTAGAACTAGCCTGCTGAGGACGGGGAAATCGGGATTCGAATCCCGGTCAGGTCTACTAAGGGTGATTTTCCCTAAGTGGCTCCCCACTCTCCTTCAACGCAAATGCGGGTATACTACCTCTAAGATGCTTCCTTTCTCGTTCTACTTACACCGTTAGAGTAGTTATCATAACATATGCGTACAACCTGAATGTGGTGGTAAAAAAATATGGTAAAACTTTGTATTTTACAAGAAGATAAGGTGTGATGAATTCATTTGATCTTTTTTTTGTTCTGATATTTTATAGTATTCTCTTTATGCAGGTGCTAAAAAGTCCTTGATTATTTTCTCCTCGTACCAAGTTGGTTTGATTTAAACTTTATATAACGTTCCTTGAACGAGATTCGAACTAAAAACATGTAACGTCTCGTGTAGCCGTGGATTTATCCTCGTGGTCATAAAATATAACAACCATTCCTCGGTTAGCCTAGTGTAAGAGGGGACGTATAATCTTATCTACTGGAATATTACTGCCAGTGCATGTTATCTTGAGCAGTTAGTTTATTCTCGTTTAGTTAATATTTTTAGGTGCCAGCGACAGTGACTGTTATCAAAACGTTTTCTCTACCTCCATATAAAACATACATGGTTCGATTCCTTGTTGCAAAATTAACATTCATATTAAACTTTAAACTCAGATTAAACCCGTTCGTGTTATACGCTTATGTACTAATTACGCTAGTAATTTTAGAAATTAGGAAGGTTATATTTATAGGAAGTCTACCCGCATTTTCTTGAAGGGAGAGTGGAAAACCATTTGGGGGGGGAAAAATCACCCTCAATACACCAGACCTAGATTCGAACTTCGATCACCCCGTCGTCAGCAGTGTAGTCTACTGCGAGAGTAGCGCCTTAGACCATGCAACCTCCGAAGCGGGTCACGCACAAAATTAATCTGTTCAAGAAAACAATTCTATAACATACTTTCATATTTTTATTTTAGCACCACGTCTTACTAGCCGTTCGGGCTTATAAGCCTCTGTATTAGTTACGCTAATGCGTTTGGGATGAGTAAGATTTAATTTAGAGGAAGTGTACTGCGGATTAGCGTGGAAGGAGTGTGGAAAACCCGGTTAGGTAAAACATGTCTCATTACACCCGACCTGGAGTCGAACTCCGATCTCTCCGTCATCGGTAGTCCCGGTCTTTTTTTAAAGAGTGACGCCTTAAACCGCGTGACCACTGAAGTGTTTAGTTGATATAGTTCTAACGTTTTAAGCTAAGATTTATCAAAAGGAGTAATCTATATTCTAAGGAGGGTAGTTTAGTGGAACTGCACTCGCAATAGCCTAAAAAGAATAAAAGTAGTAGTAAGGGTGAGGGGTTAAGATTAAAATAATCCACCCCAGGTACACCCATCCGAGATTCAAACCACTTGGCGAGCTGGTTCCACCGGCCCACCGGCGTGTGTTACTTGAAGTTGCATGAAGATACAGATTTTTTTTAAAAAAAACTCTTTGAATGAAATTACATAAGGTTGCGTTCTTATTTTGTTTTACGTACCGCCTTTTCATACCATCCCAGCCAAGATTGGAATTCGTCTTCTTTAGTCTCTAATCAATAACCCCCCCCTCTCCCCCACTTTCCCTTTTTTTTCTTCGGTATGTGATTCTTTTCTTTAGAATTATTAATGAAACTCAGGGGTAGCTATTCACAATAAGAACAAAATATACCCTTTTATATATTTTTTTTCAACACCTCAATAATCTTGTCGGTAGACAAAAAAAAAGGAAAATGTTTTAGGAGAGGGTTGAGGTTTTCAAATCAAAGGTTTTTAAAGGTCCATTATTATTTTGTTGAGCTTACCAAAATGACCTCCAATGTTTCACAATGTTTCCCCCCCCCCCCCCC
>CABFVX010000342.1:242054-268306 GCA_902151425.1 Timema shepardi
AAATTACCCCCAATGTTTCCCAAATTTTTCCCCCCCCCCCCCTTCTTGAATCGATACAATCAAAATGATTGGTCTTAAGAAACCATAGTATTTAGTACACCCTTGGGGCCTCGAGGCTGCGAGCGGCATTGGTCAAGGTAGCGAGCGAAGACCTCTAAACTAGAGGAGAGGGTGCCCCTTCCGTGGTTCTATAGTTCCGTCCGAAGACAGACGCAGGGGTATTCAACCTTACGACTTAAAAACCTAACATTCAAAAGGCTTATCGCTAGACACAAACTTACCAAATTTGTACAAAGATAACACAAATAACAGCCTCGCTTAGGGGTGGCCGGGGTAAATTTTGCACCCGGGTGGGATTGCTTTTTTGGTACCTCCTTATATAACGGGGAATAATAATATAGTGAGGAGATAATCCCAAAACTAACAACTCTAAACCTAACGTAGTGTAGGTATAATAGGGGGGGGGGGACCAGACAAGGACCATTTTAAAGACCTTCTAGGGCATTCCAAACTTCAAAAACATTCTGAGTGAACACCACTCCAAATATATTCTATGGAATCTAATTTATAAAAAAAAAAATCTGGTGAGCACTTCTTAAAATTGCTTTTAGGAGCGTCCAGTTTTCAAAAATATACCAATTACAAATATCCTCTAACAGTATCCAAATTTCAAAATATTTCGTGGGAAGCACTATTAAATAGCTGTTAAACGAGTATGCAATTTTTTTTTAATATGGCGGTTGTAAATTAACTTTTAAAGAGTAACATTACTTATATTTCAGTTTTTTGTTCAAAAAAACTACTACACTATGTAAAATTTCAGGTTAGTATCAAAAAGTGTTAAGCTTAGCAACTCCACAATTACGCCCAGGCTACTCTAGGTCTGGAGTTGAGAGGTTTGGGAATTATTTTCATATTATTCCAAAGTTATGTTAGGTTATGTCTGTGTTCTGTTTGGCGCTCCCCTCAAGTTGACGCCCCAGACGGCCAGCTGGGGTCCTCTTTACATTGTATGCGGGGCAACTTATATTATTTAAATCTATGCCCTTAGTTTCTATAAAACAATTACAAGTAGCTTAAAAATGCTTTTAACTTTTATACATTGTTCGGGCTCCAGTGTCTAGGGAGAAGTGCCCCCTCACCCACCCAACCCCCCACACACGCCTTTCTCCCTCGATATATCTTTTGGATACAGCCTTGCTAGAATGTATGCCTTTATATCCATCACTGCTTGCAGCATGTGGACTAGATCAGTTTTTTATCCAAGCCATATATTTTTCCATTACTGGCTTTCTAGGCCTGTCGTAGCTTTATATATCATATAATCTAACTTAAGACTAAGACACGTATAACATCCTGTCCCCCAGCCATTAATTCATCAGCCATGCCGGGAGACGAACACAGGATCTTTAGCTTAGTAGACAAACACGCTACCAACTGAGCTAAGGCATTGGACAAGACTGCCCGCCCCTAAGTAAAATAAATTGGTGCGCCATTTATTACGAATTAGTAATGAATGCGGACGACGCACGGCTGTCGCTCGTACCAACTTTATTCGTGTTCTTGTTGAAAAGTGGTGTGTGGCGTTCTGAGCTGTGGCCGCATGGCACACTTAATTCGCCGCCGCGGCACACCATTTTCAGAACATTGGTCTAGGCGTCACTCTCAGAATAGTCAGAGAAACTCCCTTAGTCCAGCACATACGCCTCCCGCCGATGGAAGTTTAGCCAAGGTGGGGGTTTTCTCTGTTGTCCAGTGATGACAGGGATCGATGGTGGGCACGGGTTCATCGGTCCCTATATTGCCTACTGCGCATGTAAATGTGCGTGACTACGCTCGAATGACGTAGCCGTGACGCGTTAGAGGAGCCTCGCAAGTGGTGTTTGTTTCTCAGACAAGGGGATGCCGAACACGACAGGTCAGTTTCCAGTTTGAAAAGTCTCTGACCTATATAAGGTGTCAGCTAAGTGGCATGGTGGAGTTCTGTAATAGACTGATGGCGGAGAGATCGGGCTTCGAATACAGGTCGGGTGTACCTAGGGTACTTGTTTTCCTGAGTGGTTTTCCACTCTCCCTCCATTGAGAGAAAATTATATGTTGAGTTTCGTGTGTCCACCCTGCCACCGCCCCTGGGGCCCAAGGTTACTCCTGTGTCCACCCCTGAGGACCAACACCTCCCAATTGGTCAGGTGAGTCGGGCCGCGCTGCTCTCCAAAGAGAATCGGGCAAAGGCGAAAGATGGAAAAGTCGACCTTGGAATCGTTAACGAGGGCTATGATGAATTCTTTTGGTTCCTTTTAACATACCTCCAGAACGGAACACAAAGAGTGTTCGAGATTGTTAGATGAGGAGAAAAGGGGGGAATGTGGGAGGAAAAGGGGGGTAGTATTTTAATCTTTATGTATGTATGTTTAGTTTATACGATGGAAGAATTTTTAGGATGATGATTTAAGGAATTAAAAGCTGTCGATGGAAACCGGTCAACATTCTGGCGATCTTAAGCGATTTTTAATTTTTACTTTCTCATAAGTATAAAGAGAAAGTATTGAAATCGTGAGAATTTCTGACCTCGAGATTTTGATGAATGTTGAATCTTTATATGACCCGGAACCCAAAAATGTTGGTTTTACAATTCTGTCTGTCCGAAACCATTTGGTGGATTTTGTCCAAACATGATATTTAGATGTCTTATGGTTCATACGCAGGGATATTTTTAAAATTTTGACTTTAGCCCTAGCGATATTATTCAGGTCCAACACCCTAGCTCAGTCGGTAGAGTGTATGTATATTGAGCTAAGGGTCCTGGGTTCGATTCCTGGCATGGCCGAAAAATGTATCATTGATGAAATGTGGTTTTCCCCTTTGACAGTGATGAATTAATGGTCAGGGGATAGATGTTGTGTATGTTCTAGATTTAAGTTATTTTATATAAGTCGTGTGCTGATGTAATCAGTCGGTCCAGAAACTGTGCGTTAAATACCCCAAATAAATTAAATTAAAATAAAAACTAATATTGTTCAAAATGGATAAACTATTCCTTTGTAAGTTTTCATCAGGAAAACTGTAAATAAACCCCTCACTCACTTAACTCATGAAATCGCACCAAGCAAAGTAAATAATGTTGGCACAAAATATGTTTATGTTGGTTTACCCGGAAGACATTGGTTTGACTCGGACACTCCTCTAGGAACCTCTTAGATAAACGATTGTTACAAAGGAAACGTGATGTTAACAGAAGAATTTTGAAAATATCGTGAATGGAGTTGGTATCAAATACATCAGTGCTAAGAAAAGCAAATGAATAAAGGAAATTTTAGAAAAATATACAGCAAATAATAGTTAAAGTGGTAGGACATATACTGAGATATGATAATTTGAGGAAGATAATTATAGAAGGGGATATGGAAGGAAGAAATTCAAGAGGGAGACCAAGACTGGGTGTACAAGAATCAGAGAGTGGACGATGTTGGCACACAAAAAAAGGTATAAAGATGTAAAGAATTTGGCCCAGAGTAGACAAAAGTGGAGAGATGCGGCAAACTAATCACAAGATTGATTACCTAATGATGATGATGATGATGATGATGTGAAAAGAAAAGTATTTTAAGGTGTGATGGAAGGGAACGCGAGGAATGGCCAGTGTTTTTGCAGTTTTTATGGCCAAAAAAAAATGGCGGAAAATAAATCAAATTTTGCTCCAGTACAAACAAAGAATTTAAGTTTTTTTTACAATGGTGACCTCAAAATTTCTCAAATATCTGTCAAGGGTATTCTGGAATTTAATGACAACTTTTTCTCCTTCATTTAAAAAGTGTGTTAGATAATGTCATCATGCTCAGGAGAGATGTTCAGGAACTATTGATGTCATCATGTGAAGAAAATTCAACTCTTAGGTTTCTACTGAAGCCATATTTTATTTATTTTGACAAAAAATGTTTTGCCATAAGAACTGCAAAAGCACTGGCCTATTCTCTCGTCCCCTTACATTAACAAAATTCTGGCTTAACAGAATTTATTCCCCTAGAAATAAATATGTCAAGCTACACAACTTAAAGAATGAATACACATTATTCGCACCAAATATGCTATGGTATAATAATTTTATCATGGTGGGTATTTATAGACTATCCAGCGTAGGAGTGTTGGTAGCTAATTGAAAGCTAGCAAAAGTCACAGATCTACTTTCTTATGATCTAAAAGACCGTGTGTTTTGCTACCATCACGTTTGGCCATCAACACTTTCACAACAAACAATTTATTTTTGATTATCTTTTAAAAGCCTTTTTACATGAATTTAATGTGAACTTATGAAATTTAACAATGCCTCAGGACAATAACCAAAATGTATTAAAAAATTAATTAGTTTCAATTTATTATTTCATGAACTATAATATCTTTTGTTACCACAATCGCAAAACCTGTCACGGAAAAGCCCTTTATACAGTAAGTAATCCTTGGGGAAGTATTATTAGAAGGGTTTATTAACATATGTGATTGATAATTTAATATTATTATTTCCACATGGGTTAATATTAGTGACTTTTAATCAATGTTTGTAATAAAATCTTCCGCTAGCTGTCAGTTTCCACCATTCTTAAGATATATGGACTTTAGGTTCCCTACCCTGTAATGAGACTGTTTTTGATCCTTCTCATATATTTAAAAAGTCATGGATGAAGGTATTGTTTTTTAATAAACTGTATACAGAATATCCTTTTAATACTTCATCCATGGAGAGTCACGCGCTTTTCAGAAATAATGTCAATGAATTGCACCATTAAAACTTATTTTTTCTTTCAAAGTTCACCTTCGTAATATTTAGCAAAATCTTGTGACGCGCTGAAAGCTCCCTTTACCCAATAGGAAGCCAGCCTTCACAACACCTGTCGCCAGGACTCTTTCTATTAGTTGGTTTTGACACTGGCGACAAGGGGTCCAAAAGGCAAGGGGTATGTCATATATTAGCCACTTGTGCGTATGAATATATAGCAGTAACATAAATCAGCACAGCACACGATACTCGGAACGCGGAACGTGTAATATATCTTTAGTGCTGAAGGTGTAATCACATAAATAAATCGAGTGCAACTTTAAAAGTTTTGTTTATTTTATAAGATAAATTATAAGAAATAATCAGATCAAGTAACCACGGGCAAGTGCGCAGTAAGGCACACTCGCGTTATCACCATCGTAAAACCCAACATCGTCATAAGGTAGTGTTCAATCACAGGGCATTGTCTCAAAATTAATCCGTATCATCTTAATAGGCGCCGTATCGCGGGTCAAATATCAATAAGTAAAACCATAGCACTTTAACCTGAAATGTATATGAATAATTTACAACACTAAAATTGAGCTCCAAATATATTCACATAAGCCAGCTATAAATTTTTTTTAAACAGTTTGTTCTTTTCCAAAATAATAATGAAATTATTGAAAATCAAATGAAAATGTATATGTGTCTATTTTAACAACAGTTTATAAAATAAACGTTCATTTCCGTAATCTATTTGTAAATACTTATAAAAGGGTGGCCTACTACTATGCATCGCTTTGTAATTTGATGACGCCCAAAGATGAAGTTGGATTTGATATCACCCGTAATGTTTGTGTCCAGTAGTCATTTCGAACGAGGACGAATACTTACATTACTTTGTTTGAGTTAGAAATACATTTAACCTTTTTAATCACTAAATGGTACCAATTCTCACTTTGAGCTATTTAAATAAAGACGCTTAAAGTATCAATATGCATTTAAAAAAATATATGAATATGGTGAGATTTTTTTCTTTCTCTTTAAAAAGCACGCTGTGGAGTTATTTTTCTATCTTCATCAATTCCAAAGATATAAAAGCCTCAAATCTTCATAGACGTGACAAAACAATTAAACCGTTTGTAACGCAAACTCATTCGATCATGTATCTTACATATAAATAAATAAATATTACTTTTAAATCTTAGGTAAAGAATATCACACATACTATAAAATAGTTTACCTTATTTAAGCAATAGTATTAGTATAAACCCCGTTTCATTTGTTATTTAAAATTGAGTGTAAACGTCATTCTCGATTGATGGCTCATTGCTATATTTTACCTCGATAAATCTGCTTATAGTCGATTCTTAAGTTCGATAGATAGCACTTCAATCGATGCTCGAGCAGTCTACATCAAGGTGCTACAAGAGAATGATGTGATTACTCGCTCAACTAACTTTCCATTGAGATGGACGACTACCACCGCTTGGAGTTTGTGTCAACAATGAGGTTAGTAATTTAAATTTGTCTTTAAAAACTTGTAATGGTTTTTGGATTTGATAACTAATACCATTGTTATAGTTGAAATAGAATGTGTGTGTTGACAGTAATTTTGAAAGTCTGAATCGATATTACTGTATCTATTTCTCTCTGCCATCACAACAATGAATCTTTAACAATGGGCCACAATATTAACAAAGTACCTCTGGATTAAATCAAATACACATTTGGAGACTACGCCATAAAACAGACAGAGTATTGTGATGGTTATATTAAAAACTCTTTTTCGGATCTAAATTTTGAACAAAAATCAATCAAATTTTCAAAACTCAGCCATAACCTTAATTCAATTATTATCGGGAAACAAGTATAGGCTACAGTGTTATTTATAATGAAACAAATTCGTTTGAACCATTTTTAATTAAATTTTTCTAATTTTCAAGAATTATATAGGCCTAATTAATTTCCAGTCCACCTCACCACACCCTATCTCTATCTTGAGCCAGCTCTAATCAATCCACCTTATTTATAAAATATAAACGATTCAACAGTCAAAATTGAAAATAGTTTACTTTATAATTGATTATTATTTCATGGGTATTGATAGTATCTATTAATAGCAAGAGCTAAAGATCACTAACTTTATGTATGAAGACGTAAAACTTTCACATATTCATACGTCAAGTTAAGTTATATCAAGAGTTACTACCTCTCAGATAATACATATATACAATTTACATTAATATTTGAACGTAGGGACGCTTCACGCTATTATGACAGGGTTACCGATGTCATAAGAAAAAGATATTGAGGTATTTAAAAATTAAGGAATCAAACAACGATTTGTTTTGATGTTGGAACAACATAACAACATTTTTGGGTTTCAATCGATTACTTTATTTGAGAAATAATTGTCCCTGCCGCTGAAAAAACTCGTTCAGACGGCACTGAGTTTTCTAGTATCCAGCAGAATTTGTTATTTTGTACGAAATAAAAACGGGATTCCTCATGGCCATAACCAACTAAACGGCGATGTACCAGTATCGATACTATCGATAATACTGTCGATAGTTTCCGATTACTATTTTTAAAGTGGTGTATCAGCGTATGCATGGTGTTAACAAAAGTTTCCGAGTTAGTTAAAACTCTTTAAATTGCACAAGTAAGCCTATGTAAAATATTATTTAGCACTTAAATCAATTAGTTATTGTTGTGCATATAAAATTGGTTTGATGAACTCTAACCATAATATCTTTAAAAAAAGTAAACACTATGTCTAAACTTGTCATTCTACTATATTTTCAGCATAATATTGATCATCCTCACAGTAACACAGAAGTTTATTATTTTAGTACCACGTCTAACAACTCGTTCGAGCAACACGCATATATAATAATTACGCTTTGTCAGGGATTAGGAAAGTTGATTTTAGGAATTAAGTGTATCCGCGTTTGTGTGTAGGGTATAGAAAGTGAAGCCATTTTGGAAAACCCCACTCTCAGAGATTCGAACCCCGATCTTTCCGTAATCGGTGGTCCAGTTTATTGCGCCTTAGACCAGTGCTAACCAACTTTTTTTTTGTTTGCGTACGGACCCCCAGATATAATAGTGTGTTCGACCAGTGAAGCAGTTAGCGGCCATTTTAAGAATAATTTCAACACACTCAATAGTAGTTTGTGCAATTTAAGCCCTTAATGAGATTTAATAGTTGGTAAATAGCCATTTGATTAATTTTTATTCTAGGGTTGAGATGTTGAGTTAATGATTATGGTGTATTAATAAGGTTAATTTAGAGGGACAGCACCCAGTCAGGCTTTGAGCCCTGACCTACCCTTTAACGACATTCCTTTATGTATTAAATATATAATGGTACCGTACAATAATAATCAATGGCGTAGGACACACTTCGGTGGCCACATGGTCTAAGGAGCTACTCTCGCAATAGACTACACTGCCGATGACGGGGAGATCGGGGTTCGAATCTCGGTTGTGTTTACTGAGGGTGTTTTTTTCCTAAATGGTTTACCACTCTCTCTTCACAAAAATTCAGGTACACCCCTCTAAATTTCAACCTTCATCCTTAACCCATTAGCGTAATTAGTACATAAGCATATAACCTGAATGGGAAGTAAGGCACGATGCCAAAAAAAATGTCTTAGGCTGGGTCTATATTCATGCATAGAACATAGTACTTAGAAAGTTGAAACAATATTTTCAATGATAGTGTTTATAATGCATGTATAGTGGTTAGTGCACAATGCATTTTGTTGATTAAACTCGTCATGCATAGATTTTTGAAAAGACAGCCCTTTTATTAGCCAATGAAAATCCGAGAAGTTCTAGTCAATTATACTCCAGTACACACAGCAGACGAAAATTAGACTGTGTTCATGTTTGGAACGCCTTGTGGTGGCCATACATTTTGTTTTACAGCTATCCAATGAATTTTCTTTATTTGAAATCAATGACTATGTATGGTTTGTATAAGATGATCAAAAATAAAGAATAAATATTAAATTTTTGATTCTGCTACTGAGAAATAGGTCTACCATAATATTCATTACAGTAATAAAATCAGAAACAAATAAAATTCAATTTTATTCAATGATAAAAAGGCAAAACCTATCTCGGTTCATTTCAAGTTTCAAAAGGTACAGTTTAAGTAACATTGTTAGAAACCTTATTTAGTAGTGAGGCCATTTCTATTAATAAAAGACAATATATGTCGGATTTTATAAACACTACGCTTCGTTGCTTCATTATAAGTGTTGTATTTTTCTTATGAATTGTGCAATGTGCGCTAGGCACTATTTACTATCTGTTGTGCGTTTGGATGAATTTTATCCCAACCTTAGCAAGCTCTTTTCAAAGGTAAATGTAGATTTTACTTACTAACAGTTATTTTCTATAGCCTTAATTTATTATTATTATTAGCACCGCGTCTTACTACCTGTTCGGGCTATACGCACTTACGCTAATGTGTAATGGTAGGGTGATTGTGAAATGAAATGAAGGACCTACAGTTTAACGTGGAATCCATCCGAACCACGGTGGAGGCCTGACATTCCCCACATTCACAAGATGTCTTGTCAGAGATGAAGGAAGGGTTTGGTAATCAGATAAATGTTTGCCGGGACCGAGGATTGAACCCCGGCCGCCATCATAGAAGTCTGATACCTTACCCCTAGACCGCCAGGTAACCTATAGCCTTAATTTAAAAATCTTATAAAATAAATATGTAATACCACTTACAAAATTTATTTTAGCACCATGTCTTACCAACTATTCAGGTTATACGCTTATGTGCTAATTACACTAATGGTTTTAAGGACTAGGAAGATTATATTTAGAGGAAGTGTACCCCACATTTGTATGGGAAGATAGTGAAAAACCACTTTCAGTACACGCAACCAAGATTTCAAACCTCAAAACTCGTCATCAGAGGTCTAATCCATTGCGAGGGTAACAGGTTAGTTAGACCGTGCGACCAACGAGGCGAGCTAAAAATGGTTGAACCCATTTTAATCTTATCCTTGTATGTTTCATACTTCAGGTTCTGATGAGTTCTAATTGAATGAAGCCTTGGTCAGGGATGATTGATTTTCTCAGAGGCAGCCATTACCTCTTTGGCTTTGTAAAGTGTGAACTGTGTGTTTGTTTTCATTGTAATATAACACTATTTACCTCAAAAAATGAAAATAGGTTTTCCTTAAAGAGATAATCATATCTTTTTAAAATAAGAGGAAGCTACACTGTTAAATAATGCCTCAAATATAAGTTCAGAGTTTTAATTTCTTTAGTAGCTACAAACATAATTTTAAAGGATTAAAAAAAATAGAAATAAATAATGTACACAAATTTTATATAAGTCCAATATTTATTTTTATAAATCCATTTTTTTTTTTCTTCAGATACAACACAAACATCTATTTTATAAAATTCAGTCCTCCATTACTATCATGCAATTTATTTTACCTAGGACACTACTAATAATTTGTTAATACACAAATAGGCCTTAATATACATATACATAGAACAAATCTAAACAGAAATATAACATGGAATTATAGTATGGTTCTTGGAACCACAGAGGTACAGTTGGTATATATATTTTTTTTCGACAATAGTTATTGTATAAAATAAGTTAACTTTCAATTTGATATGTATCGTTGCATTATAATATTATATTGTTATTATTTATTCCCAAACATCGAGATTTAGGAAATAATGTCTGTGAATACTATATGTTTGTCTATTGATTATAAAATGGCAGTAGGATTTGTTTCAACACCCTTATACATTAACAACAAAAGTCACATAGGATGCTTAAAATAACTATAAAAAATCATTTCTTTAAAACACATTCATCATGGAAAAAAAAGTTCAGTTAGGCCTACGTCAAATATTGCTTTTTTAGTTTGTAATAGAAATATACATTTATTTAAAAAAATTAAATTAAAGATGGGTTGATTCTGATTGTTATCTTTAATTATTTAATTGCTTTAGAAAATAAAAATCATAAATGTTAACATTTTTTGTTATAAGGGGGTGTTCAAGCATATTACAAGCTACTTTTGGGCCATTTTGGACCCCCCCCCNCACCTCCCAATCTTGCTTGTTATATTCAATTTAGGAAATGCTATAAAATCATATAAAAAATATTTTAGTCTACATTTAATTTAAATGATAAAAAAAAGTATTATTAGTGAAAAAATTAATTACTATAGCTATTAACAAAATTCTAAATTTCTTTTAATCTGATGGCAAAGGTCCTTGAATCCATGTCTTTTGACACTGGCTGGATTACTGCGCTTCTCGTTAGCAGAAATAAGAAAAGCTCAAGCCCTCCCTGCTACCCCGAGGTGCTTACGTAATACTTGAAACGCCCCCTAATGTTTATTCACATTCACTTAAGTGTAAAATTTAATATATTTTTAATCTCGAATCTTAAACTTTATTAAATCCTTGAGAATTCTTAATTAAGGATTCGAAGATTTTGAAAGTCCCATCTTTAATTAGAAAATATTACATGTTGCAATGTATACACAAACTTATACATATTATTAAATAAGATTCTTTTAAATGATTGTCAAATTTTTAGTTAAACAATAAGATTCAAAATGTCATTCAAATTTCCACTAAAGGGTTAGGGTTAAATACAATTTTTTAAAACTTAACATTGGTTTCAAATGTTACATAGAACAAGCACCAAGCTGGTTTGCAAAAACTCTTTATTAGTTAAATAGTTAATTTTGCAATGGATATTGGTTATATAAGTTTTATTAAAATGCCTAAATATTTTTCTTACAAACATACTGGTAATTTTAACTAAAGGAATATTTGTTAAAAAATTATGGTCAAGACTGTTACTTGTTAGGTTTAAGTAAATTCAAGCAGAATTCTAATCATATTAAATGTTATTTTCTGATGCAAATGAAGTCCAGTCAAATTTTCATAGGATTACTTATAATTTAAAATTATACACCATTCACACTTCGTTGAGTTGTCATAATTGTATTACGATCATACAAATAAGAAATATAATTGAATACATGTTTTATTAATCCTAAAAAAAGAAATCTATTTCTAGCTTTCACAAACTGAAGCGAAGAGTAAATATTTTAGAACCCCAAACTATTTTTTTTTTACAAACAACTAACCCAAAATTAATATTTCTGGTAACAATATAAACAAACACACACACAAAAAAGTCTTAATAAGTACTGTACAGCGAAAACCCTTAACAGACACCTCTGAATAGCAGATTCTTACTTTTTAATGGACACTTTAAATTTATCTGTCAAAATAACATTGTCTTTTACTGTGAAACACCTTCCCAATAATGTACTTTCTCAATAAAGTACGTAGACACGGCTAGAAACGCATATTTACGCATAAAAATCTCTAAAAACAGAGAACGGTATTTGACTGTAGGAATGTCAGGAATGCCTTTGTCTTGATCTAAGTGTGAGTAGACTCACCTTCTGCCTCTAATGAAACTTAAAATTCATACCCCTCACCCCTTCAAAACCGTCAGCGTTCTAGCACTTTGGTCTGTACTAGCGTGCACATATAGGTCTGCAGTACAGAAGGTGTACAAATTTCACTTCAAATGTGTATTGTTCTGTTTATGATGCAATCATGTACAGTACAATATTTATTCGTTAGTCATAATTATCTTGAATATCTTGAATACTGCACAATGCAGTAATTAAGATTATTGTGGTTAATATCCACAGTATAAGATTGTATATAGATTAAACTGTGTTCAAGCAGTTTGATTTAAAATAATTATTTCCAAATAAGGGACAATTATTATTGATAACAATTTTGATCTTGGAATGTGTCTGCTATTAAGATATTTCACTGTATTGACAATTTCTTCTTAGATGTTTAAAATATATTATCTGAGAGATTCATTAGAAAACATTTACGTTTTGATAACATTTCATTTAGTCTCCAAAAAGGGAGGGGGGGAAAAACCCACCAACATACAGTCTTGTTAAAATGTAGAAATAGGCAACTTTTTTTTTAACTAAACTGCAAATGCAACAGAATGGATATTAATAGGACATTTTCACAATTTTTTTTAGTCTTTTTTTTATTTTAAGGGCACCGCCTACTTATGCTGTTCTGAAGTTACAAATAGCCTTACTCAATCTCTTAAAATGTTTTGTTGTGACCGTGCCATTTTTTTAAAAAAGAAATACAGTTTTTCTAACCATGAATTTGGTGTGAACCATATTTTAGGGGTGTACCAAGCTTTTAAACTTTTAAGTCTTGACTTTAAAACAAATATCAGCTTTTTTACTTTGATTTGAAAAAAAAATCTGTATTTGACAATTACGAAGGCCTGCCAATCAAAATTTTGAGATTTTAAAATACTCAATTTATGGTCATTTAATCCAATTCTGAGCTGCTTTATATACACGGTGTCTACTAAACTTGACCAATGAAATCCCTGACCTTTTCCCTGATTTCCCCTGATCATTTCCTAAAATTCCAAACTAAAAACGTATGTCACATCCTTCTAACTCGCCGCCCCCCCCTCCTTCCACCCTCGTTTTTCTATTAATCTTTTTAATAATAATAAAAAGTTTTAAAATTTGAATTAAAATTGTTAACTAGGAATTAAAAATATACTACACAGCTACAAACAAAATAATGACATTATAATTTACTGATTATTGTATTTCATATTTTGAGTAAAATATCATTCTCCCGGATTTTTGTTGTGATTTACCAAATTCCCGACTTATTCCCGTTTTTCCCCGATCACTTCAAATTCCCGGCTAATTCCCGTTTTCCCTGATTTTCCCGGATGGTAGACACCCTGTATATATTACAAACTAAGATTCGTATAAAAATACTGAAGAAATTGAACTGTAAGTTGTGATAATAACTTATTAATTTATCACATTATTAAAATGAAATATTATAAATGTTTAGTAAAACCATTTAATTTAATTTTAGTTCATAAAGTTATATATAAATATCCACAATATATATTTTTTCCAATTCCTAAACAACTAACAAAAGCTATTCAAACTTTGATTCGACTTGGAGAATATTTCATATGTTCGATTATAGAGTTTGCTTCGAATATAAATAAGTGGACTCGGCACACCCCTACCATATTTTGAAATAACAGTCTACTCAGCGATATGATAGGCAGCCCCCTTAGTTTCAGCCAACAATTATCGGCAATAAAAAACATTCAGAACACTTGAAGCAAAAATAAAACAAAAACAATAACTTTACTAAAGATATGCTTTCTATATATCGTTAGTTATTGCATTCAATTTGAATGTTTAAAATCATATCAAACTCATATGATATTTTTTTTAAGGCAAAAGATTGTTGATACTTGCGTCAAGTGTTCAAAGAATATTAAATCATGTAACTAACTAGACTAATTGAACACTCGTATGGTTTCTATTTCTATTATCTAGGAACCCTGAACTAACAAAATAAAAATACAATAATATAATATTAATAATATGTACATAGTATATAAAGGTTATTTTAAATATTTGATATATTTACAAAAAAAAAGTACTGATACGGATTGTCAATGACTATAATTTTACAATCCCACTTTGTTAAAACTAAGTAATAATAATAAAAAAAGTATCATTATTAGTGCGCATTTATTTCGAAGCGTATTTAACTGCCTTCCCCTTCCCCTCAAGGCATCAATGAATCATTTTTTGCCCCTGAATTTTTTTTTATACCTGATGAAACTTTATTTTTGTAAAATTAGAAGAAGAAAAATTTCTTAATTGAATAAAATAAGAAACATCACAAATAATTGTGATTGACATAACCAGTTCTAGCTAGTATCAGGGTGGTTACAGGAATTCACTTTTAAAATTCCCGACTTTTCCACATTTTACAGACAAAATTAGCCCCACTCCTCCGATAATGTTTTACCCGTTTATATCTGTAAACTAATAAATATATATGAACCATCTGTAAACTAATAAGTATATATGAACCGTCAAAGGCAGATATTATTGAAATATTATCATCTACCTGTGACCTGTACTGATGAATACATTGTCAAAGGTGCCAGCCAGTCTTGTCTCTGGTTTTCTGGTAATGAGGTGGTCTAGGCTCAAATCGTGACTGGGTGTAATGAAGACTATCTGTGGCCACCCTGATATTAGTATGAATAATAAAGATGGCATCCATTTCAATTTTATGCTAGGTAGTCTTTAGTACATTCACAACCTTAGTTTACTTGGATGACAGCTCAAAACGTTACTAGAAATAGTCCTTAATGTATCCCTACACCAACAGCTGACATTTGTCACTTTGAATAACTGCAATGAAAACATATGGTAATGTATGAATGTGATATTTAATCACAGTAATTTAGGTCTATATTATTGATATATTTATTTGAGGTCGGGCACAAAGTTTATTTATCGTTTTATTCCACTTAAAACAAAATTATTATTCACATAACTTTCACAAAAGGTCTAACAAACATAGTTTCGAAATGGCGATTGAAGACTTTAAACCATGTGATTGAACATGACGGAAACAATTTCTTTACAATGATGCAGCCATGCAATTAATAAAAATATTTTGAAATATGATAACATAATCGTAAAATAATTTATTATATATAAAAAAAATGACAAGTATTTTCTCTATTACAATATGATGCCTGTATTAAAAGGTATTGATGTATGCACTATATTACATATAGTCAATAACGTTCCAAAAGGAAGAAAAGTACTTTTAAATATGTTTAAAATATTGTTTCAGATTGGGTAAAAAGAAATTATTAAAAGTATTATTAAAAGTAATAAAATAGTGTCAGAAAACTTAAGTTTAAGTTATGGTACCTAATTTAAATATAAAATATAATTAAAAAACTTACTATTTATATCAAAACCGTGATGAGTGTTGGCAATCCAAAACCTAAACATATGATTTGAACTGTCAGCCAGGTAAAAACCTATCATGAACATACTCCAGTTTCCCTCGTATGCAAATGCCAACTTATGGGTTTATTGAGAAATAAACTCTGTATTTATCTAAACACTTACTTGTAGAAAGTGGAAAAGTAAATCGTATTAGAATAGTTCAAACGCTGATACTGTCAGCAGAAATATTTTTCTTGTATAACAAAATTCTTATATGAGGTTTTTCTTTAATCACACAAATCTATCAGATAACCAATACAAATTTGAGGAAACACCCATAAAATCCCTTCTATTATGTGTCCTCTTAACAGTAGATTTAAAAAAAACCTTTGATGTTCATTATAGTTTGGGGGCATCTCTTATATAAAGCAATTTTTAAATATATTTCGTCTATACAATATTCTTTATTTCAAACCACATGATGTCTTATATCGAATTTACCCATTTATCCTTGGAAGCCTAAAGCAAAATGCCATACAAAAGACTTAACTATATATGGTGAATAAGAATGTTCAAGATTCATTCATTATTATTATTTTTTACTATAAAATAGGTCACATAAACCTCTTTCATAAAAAATGTAATAATTATAATTTTGTTATAAACACATCTAATCTGACAATAGTTATACAAACTAGTTTATCTAAAAAATAGTTTACATAAAAATAACATAAATATTATTAAGTAATGCTAGTGAAAAATGGTTATTTTTACCCATCAATAGATATCGCAAAGTCTCTGGTCTGACATGTAACTTCACTGTTTTACATTTTATTAACATTCAACTACAGAAAGAAAGAAAAAAAGGTTTATTTTAAAACTTTTGTTACCATTTTCTTTTTAGACAAAATATCTTACGTTTGGAACCTCAAATAATTGCATTGCTTTATGTTATATCAGATAAATCGAGCACTCTTAATTAAGATAAGAAATTTATATGAATCACTTCTTCATAAAAAAAAAATTTGATAGATAACTCGGTATTTAGGTCTTTGTTTCAATCAAATACACAGGGTGTGAGTCGGACCAAACGATGTCCAGTGTATAGCGTTAGGATGCCCCTTATAAACCGTGCACAAAGTGACCTGCCACATTCCAGGATATATGATTGTATCGGTGAGGAGCATCCCCCCTCTGAACACTTCTTGGACTATTTATTATCATGTCGCCACTCACAAAAAAAAGATTTCTTTGTGTTCGTTTTGAAGACATGTTAGAAATATACATTTAAAAAAAAAGCCTCTAAAAATCGTTTTAGGCGAAATGTATTGGAATTATAAGGAAATGAAACTAAGTATTGACAAGTTGAACTTGACGTGTCAAAGGCAGATTGTACAACCCTGTATTTATAGGTGTATATATATTTATTTTTTTAAAGATTCAGTCTTTCGTTCTAGAAGTGGACGTCCCGGACATCAGTGGGCGTCCCCGCCTTACCGTGCTCCATCACCTTCTCGTTGGCCGCCGCCTGGTCCAGGTTGTTTCGGGAGTTCGTCCCCGAGCTGCCGCCCCCATTTCCCGACGACGTGCACCCCTCTCCCCCTTCACCGGACCTGCTGCTCATTGTCCTTGTCACCATGTCCTCGATCTTCTGCAGGCAGCTCTGAAGAAAGTCCTGTAGACATAAGATAAGGTATGCTCATTATTATAAGTGACCACCAGTGAGGTTGGACTGTTGCTAGCCAGAGCTGTGTAGTTGGTGTGCCGTGCTTTCGTCAATATTTTTCTATTTCTGAACTACAATCAAAACTAAAAATATTGGTCTTAAAGAATAAATATATATAACATTAAAATGATATATTTACCATCTAGTTATTTTATAAGTTTTTGTTTTGAAGCTGGAGTCGGAGTCTGTACATTTTTACCAACTCCAACTCCGCCCAAAATTGCCTCCTTCTCTCTTAAGATTGCAGACGTCACACAAGGTGTGAGAAAACTAGTCTTAAGTTTAGTATTTTTAACAGTTTTTATGAGCAAAAACAAAGAAGAGTGGAAATATAACATATGTTGACTTTAAGAATTGACATTAGTATGCACAACTGAATAAAAGTTGTGTATTCTCTTTAGCGAATATGTAAAAATTCCAGAAATTTGATAAAATTCCCTAACCAAGAGAATTTCCTCACTTTTCCGTTTTCTAGGTTTGCCATCCTAAAGAGTTATCAATTTTGGCTGCATTTTTGTTTGTTGAAACAAAAACCTTAAACAAACTTATATCATCATGAACTCCCATTTTTTTAAGTTTAAAATATTATATAGTATTAATTTTATTTGACTAAAAATTATCAATTTTATCATGATTATAATTAATAATTCTATAAAATAATAAGAATTTGTAACTAAATTTAGGCCTACCTTTCTTATTTACAAATATAATAAATATTTTAAATAGTATAAAAACATTTTACTCTCAAAGTAGTCTTACTCGAATCACATCTTTGTTTGGAAAACTGTTGGGGTGCTTCAGTGTTACATGTTGGTACCACCGAATACATGTCAAGATGTTTTAAAGCATCTTTATATATATATGTGTATGTGTGGTTGCGTCTCTGCCAGATGTGCCCCTGACACCTGTTTCACCACCAACATTTTAGATATATGTATATACACTGTTATACTCTTCTTCTTTTTTTTTTGTCTGTCTACTAGGCTGACTGTGTTTATGAATGAGTGAATGATATTTTCTTCACTACACTTGTTCTGTCTGACACCGAGACTTTTTTTTCCCTTCATATCGTTTCTTTTTCTTTTCCTTAACACATGTGGGGAGTATTTAAAAGGGTATAAGACGAGGTTCTTTGCATGGGGTGTTGTGCGTGCCCAATTGTGAGTTATATTAGATTGAAACACTAAATTATTTGTAATATATGTATTATTTACCTAACTAGTAATTAGTATCATTATAGAGTACTCAGTACTCGTTTAGATTTACCGCTTATCTCAATCTTAAATTTGAGTCGACACACTATTCAGCACAACAATCTAGCTAAAGTAATATTCTGGTAAAAAGGAATCTATTTTTCTTTAAAAAGGACTTTTTTTCTATGCAGCCAACAATGATTATATATAATTAGCCATTATTATTTTATATGTATTGAAAATACCTATCAAAAGTGACAACCGCATATCACATTACCTGATGTATAAATGGAAGTAGATCTAGTAGCTTTTCTAGCTGTCAGATAAGTTTCTTCCTATTATAATTGAACTGTATTTAGGCAGGAACTAATTTTAAAAGAGGAAACTTGATTTTGTTTTAATGTACCTTACCTAAGTTAGCTATGCTCTAGGCAGAGTTTGGCGGTTACGACAGTGAAGTACTACTGCCACATCCATGTGCTGATTTTATAAAGGCCGACCAGATACAACCTAGATTGTGTCGCCTTTATAAAATATCGCCAGATACAAAGCTAGATTGTGTCACCTTTATAGAAGATTGCCAGATACAAAGCTAGATTGTGTCACCTTTATAAAAGATTGCCAGATACAAAGCTAGATTGTGTCGCCTTTATATAAAGATCGCCAGATACAAAGCTAGATTGTGTCGCCTTTATAAAGGATTGCCAGATACAAAGCTAGATTGTGTCGCCTTTATAAAAAGTTTGCCAGATACAAAGCTAGATTGTGTCGCCTTTATAAAAGTTTGCCAGATACAAAGCTAGATTGTGTCGCCTTTATAAAAGATCGCCAGATACAAAACTAGATTGTGTCACCTTTATAAAAGATCGCAAGATACAAAGCTAGATTGTGTCACCTTTATAGAAGATCGCCAGATACAAAGCTAGATTGTGTCGCCTCCATAAAAGGCTGCCAGATACAAAGCTAGATTGTGTCACCTTTATAGAAGATTGCCAGATACAAAGCTAGATTGTGTCGCCTTTATAAAAGACTGCCAGATAACAAAGCTAGATTGTGTCGCCTTTATAAAAGACTGCCAGATACAAAGCTAGATTGTGTCACCTTTATAGAAGATTGCCAGATACAAAGCTAGATTGTCACCTTTATAAAAGACTGCCAGATACAAAGCTAGATTGTGTCACCTTTATAAAAGACTGCCAGATACAAAGCTAGATTGTGTCGCCTCCATAAAAGGCTGCCAGATACAAAGCTAGATTGTGTCACCTTTATAGAAGATTGTCAGATACAAAGCTAGATTGTGTCGCCTTTATAAAAGACTGCCAGATACAAAGCTAGATTGTGTCGCCTTTATAAAAGACTGCCAGATACAAAGCTAGATCTTGCCACTTCTATAAAAGCCTGCCATAGCGCTCCGAGTGTAGATAGTAACAAGCTCTCTTCACAACCCTCTTTGAGGCAAAGGACTCACCTTCTCGATAGCCGTAATCCTGTGCAGGAGGTCCAACAGTTGGTTGAGGGAACAGGAGCTTTTGGTTGTCCAGTCAAGACCGTGGAGGGCTGCTGCGATGCTGGACGAGGCAATGATACTAGGGGTGTACATCGAGAAGGAATAGTCTGCAAAAACACAAAACACCATCTTTACTGCGGATTCAAGGGAATGTTATAATAAAAACACTATAAAAACCGCAAAAGACACTGGAGTTTTCTAGCATTCCTTACATCCCCGACTTTAAACGCTTACAGTATACTAAACAGAAAGGGTCAGGGCTAGATATTATGTATATTTCATTCCACTTGGAATTTAAGTAAGCCTTCCTTAACGGATTACACTATGGCCCTATCTTATGAGCCACTTCATAGTATATGTATAATCCGTCAAGTTAAGACTACCATCTCTCGGCATAAACTGAGTGTTAATTGATTGCTGGTCATAGGTTTGTCTCTTATGACGTCATCTCGCAAGGTATAGTGGGATACTGGTAAGGATAACCTTTTAGAATATATAATATTGGGGTAAATTGCTTGCCCCAGGACCCAACAGTTGTGGGTTCAAACCCAGCCGGGGTCGATGGATTTTTCTTGGGCCGATAAAAATCAGTAGCGCAACTTTCTTCTGGAGGGGGAGTAAAGTCGTCGATGGTGGCATGTAAAACAATCCTGTGAGGTATGTGAAAACACCTTTCCTGGAAAAATAGGTAGGCCCTTTCGCGCTTGCTCATATGGATTCTCGTGTGATTATATAATCTTTCGGCCCAGAAAGTACATGTTAAATACCTCAAATAAATACATAAATAGAAAAAAACAAAACTTTTTCGTGGTCAACATGGGTAACATTTTTAACATGGTGGCTACAGACAGAGAAAACCTGGAAAAGTCAGGGAATTTTTGGATGACAGGGTAAACAGAGAAATGTCAGGGAATTTAACTAAAAATAAGGAAAAGTCAGGGAATTTTTTGATGACAGGGTAAACAGAGAAATGTCAGGGAATTTAACTAAAAATAAGGAAAAGTCAAAGAATTTTTTTTAAAAAGGTCTAAAATATCCCATTAATTTTGCAACCAAACACTAAAACCAAAGTTAATAATACCTAAATAAAATTTTCATTTTGCAACCAAACACTAAGACAACATAACATAACATTTTAATTTTTAAAATAACTGATAAAATCGTTTATGTTTAGTAGATACAAACTTTTTTTTAGTATGCGATCAATAATAAATAAAACAAATGGCGTCCACCATTAAAACTGGAAAAAAGTAGTCAAAGAAATTTTGCCTGGAAAATCTGGAAAAGTCAGGGAATTTTTGTAAAATGTTTTGTAGCCACACTGATTTTAGAATAGCGCATTATTATTATTACTTTGGTATTGATAATTAATTATATCAAAAATGACAACTACAGCTCACATGATTTGACGTATGAATACGTGAAAGTAGATCTAGTAACTTTTCAACCTGTCTGTTAAGATTATTCCTATGAAAATGGCTAAAATAATATCCAGCTCATCTCAGTGGTTACAGAGAAGAGAAGGTTGGGGTTCGAATCACGTTTAAAGTTTGTAAATTCTTTCATCCTTGTGTGTGTGCGCTGCGCGTTTTTAAAAGGTTTCGACAGGGGACCCCCCCTCATGCCCTCCGGGCCAGACGGGTAACCCAGACGAGGCCTCCTCCTCCCAACGGTAGCAAACTGTACTAAAACACCGCGACCGCAGCGCTCCAGACTTGGTCCACTCAACCTTCGGCCGGTCCCGGCGGCTCGCGACCTTGGAATCTTTCGGCTTGTTCTCGCGCGCGCGGCGCTGCAGATTTACAAAACGTGGTTGATAAATGAAAGGGGGGGGGGACTTTTGGTATTACCCTCTATCCAATCAAACCTTGTGGGTAAGGGGGGATATAAGATGATGATGGAGAATGTTTGGCAATCAACCTGGCGGAGGCGATTTTGTTTACTTTGGAAAATTCACCGGATTCTGCCCAGAAGATCGCAAAACTATAACGTATAATCCATTCACCGTAGGAATTGACTTCTGAAAGGCCTTTTTACCTACCATAAATCTACTATATAGTAGGATATTGGTAGGAAAAAAGACCTTTCAGAGAGTAATTCCTACCGTGAATGGAATATACATATTTCCTGATTTATCAAATCAGGTCTCGAACCTGTACTCTCTTTGCTAACCTTTATTCGTTTTTTAAGATATATATATATATCGGTTTTAATAATAGCTAACGTTTTTAATTGCTATAAAAGCCACCAAACCAATTTTAGATCGGTCTAAAGTGTCAATCTTATGTCAGGACTGGAAACGGAGAGATCGGGGTTTGAATCCCGGTCCGATCCAATGAGGGTGGTTTCTTTTTTCCTAAATGTTTTCCCGTTCTCCATTCCCCGCAAATGCGGGTATATTATCACCTTTAAAATGTTTCCCCCCCTCTACCACATTAGAGTAATTATCATAATAATGCGTACAACCTGAACAGGTAGTAAGACGAGGTGAGAATAATGTTCACACTCAAACAATAGAATTGTAACTACCTGTTTCGGTGGTGGAATGGTGTAAAGTGTCACTCTTGCAGAATACTGCCGATGACATTAGGTATCGATTCCGGTCGGTTGTACTGACCCCCCCCCCCTCTCCCCTAAATGGCTTTCCACTAACCCTCCACGCAAATGCGGGTACACTTTCTCTACATTCAACCTTCCTAATCCCCAACACATTAGTGTAACAACTCGGACGGGTAGTAGGACACCAACAAGTGCCGCCAGAGACAAGAATCTGGTCGTGATTTGTTTTGTTTCTCCACCTGTATCGGTTGGTGGAGCTGGTGTGTTCCCCGATATTATCTGGCATTCCATCACGACCCAACTCGACGGAACACGGACAGGGCCACTGCTGCCAATATCTGAATAAATTGTCTCTCAAGTGTTCGTTCGGAAATGAATCCTCTCCTTGGAAGATTAGATTACTACAGTACAATTTTCATATGAAGGGCCTTTTAGAAAATGCCTATTTCTTTGCGCCGGTCAAAAGTGTTACTTTAATATATATATATATATATATATTAAAGTAACACTAAAACATTAAAATAACACATATATATATATATATGTGTTATTTTATAGGGATTGATAATATCTATCAAAAGTGAATGTCGCAGATCACATGACCTAACGTATGAACACGTGAAAAAGGTAGATCTACAGTAGCCCCGTGGCTTCTTTGGTGCTGACTGACACCTCACAGCTGACTTCTGACAGTCAACATTTAGGTATATACCTAAATTTATGTTTGTCAGAAGTGACAGCTGCTAAACGCATTTTTTTTTTTCAGATCATATGGTTCGGCGTAGGGATACATAATTTGCTTTGGTAACCTTTAAAAGCCGTGAGCTGTCACTCAGCACCAAAGAAGCCACGGGGCTACTGTAGTAACTTTTCTAGCTCTCAGCTGAAAGTTCTTCCTATGAAATATCCAGATGTACAAGACATTTTGTGCGTATTATAATAAAAGGATTGTCAACAGGATGTTCGACCAGATTTTGTGCGTGCGCGTGTGTGTGTGTGTGTGTGGTAGGGGAGGAGGGGAATATGTCTACCTGTTCTACCATCATCCCAACAGAAGATGGTTAAGACATTTTTAAAAGGAAAAAAAAATGACTTGATGTTATGGATAATTTTTTTTACGAAACACCAATGAACTACTTACTGTCCTAGGTTTTGTGAAGGAATCATTTTGGAAAAAGGGGGGGTGAGGTATAGAATCTACCTCTTCCCCCCCTCCCATCATTACGGCACAGGATGGGTAGCCCTAAGTTCATTAAAAAGTCAGCCCATTAATGTTGTACCAAACTGTTAATTTAATAAGAAAATGGTGATCTGGCGGTCTAGGGGTAAGGTGTCAGACTTCTATGCTGGCGGCCGGGGTTCAATCCTCGGTCCCGGCACATATTTATCTGATTACCAAACCCTTCCTTCACCTCTGATAAGACATCTTGTGAATGTGTGGAATGCCAGGCCTCCACCGTGGTTCGGATTCCACGTTAAACTGTAGGTCCTCCATTTCATCTCACAATCACCCTACCATTACACATTGGCGTAAGTGCGTATAACCCGAACGGGTAGTAAGACGCGGTGCTAATAATAATAAGATATCTAATCCCCCCCTCCCAAACCGCGTGTCACTACCCGTCCGGGCTATTCCCACTGCGATTACGCAAGGGGAAGGGGGTAGGTTATGAGGGGAGTAGAATAGAGCAAGTGTACCCGCATTTGAGCGGTAGGAGGGCGGGAGGTTATTAAAGGAAAAAAAGCTCTTAGTACGACCCAGACGGGATTGACCTCACAAGAAAGTTATTACCGTTCAATGGACAGTCAGACCTAAACGAGTCTGACGTTTAGTCCGCGAGATCAACCTATGCAAGAATATTAACCCTTCTTTTAAATTGGTGAACCCAGCAGCCAAAGCGATTACCTTTAACATGTGTGTGTGTGTGTGTGTGTGTGTAATATATAGTATTCACTTCAAGTTACTTTGAGAAGCTATTTATGTTCGAAAATATATTTATAACGTCATAAAAGATAGATGATATAATATCCTAAACAAAGACGTAAAATGGTTTGGACATTTGATAATTTATTAGCTCCTTAAATGAAGAGTATTTTGGTAAGTTTTTTTTACTTTCTTTCTAAAAGAGTAGCACATGAAGGGTTGACAATAAAAAGAATGAAATAAAATCACTTGTTCCCCCTAAAAAGGACAAACTGTACTTTTTTTTTTACCTAAAGGAACGGTATTTTTAAACTTTCCAAACAATGCGTTTAAAACCCCTTACAGTTTACACAAAGGGCCTAAAATAAGATAAAGACATTGAATAAAAAAAGAGAGTGAGAAAAAGAAAGAGCCAAGAGGGATCAAAATTAAGGACGCCGCCTATTGTGAAGAGAAAACCCTGTATTTCTTATGGTGACAACTTTTCTGAAAATTAAAAATTCACAAAAACAATTCAAACTTTTCTCTTTGTTCTGCTGTGACTATACTATTGTTATTATCCATCAAATATGACAGCTCCATATCACGTGACTTGGCGTATGAATATATTTGGTCCTAAGAAGTTTTAATAAATTTTGTTAACTGACAGATATGAATGACCCTTCTGCCGGAGGCCTACAATCTTATAATATACAGTCCAATTTTATAAGAACCCTTCCTATCTAGCAGGTAGAAAAATTACGAGATCTACTTTCATGTATTCCTACATTATAAAATGTGCATAAAGATTGTGTTCAGATGCTAAAATCATAATAATTGTGCTATTTATTTTAAATAACGTTTATCGTGGATTTATTCCTAAGACTTTCTACCACTTCTTTTTTTTTATCTTCCCCTAAACTTCCGCTGACCTTTTAAGCCACACCGGTTAAAAAACACTGACTTATAAAATAATACTAATAATATTGTAAATAATTATCATTATTTACTAAAAAAAAGGTATTTTATAGGGTATTTTTTTCTATGCACCGCGTCTTGCTAACCTTTCGGGTTATACGCTTATGTACTAATTACGCTAATGTTTTTTTATGTATTATGATGGCTATATTTAGAGGAAATGTACCCGCATTTGCATAGGGTGAAAAGGGGGGAAACCATTTTTGAAAAACCCAATACACCCGACTGAGATTCGAACCTCAATCTCGCTGTCATCGGCAGCTTATTCTACTGAGAGTAGCGCGTTAGACCACGCGGTAACCGATGTGGGCCTCTAAATGATTATTCTTACCAGAATCCTACTATATTATTTTGTTACCTTGTCGTTTCGACTATAATTTTTACACAATTTTTCTTACGTGCTTTATAGAAACCGCTCCTAAGCAATCACACAACTTCAGAAAATCATAAAGGGGGGGAAAACAAACAATTAAAGTCTTTTTAGTTTAGATAATTGACGCTTCACGATCAATAATAAACTGAGTCAGGTGGAGGGGGGTAGGGGGACGGTTTCTCTTGACAGTTAATACACGTAACAGTGTTTTAAGTAAGAACATGTCATCAGATATATTTTTTATAGTCACACCAAAACTTTTTATCTTGTCAAACGAGATTCTTCACCGCCATAAATGGGCGAGGTAAGCAGTCAGAGAGATGAATAAAAAAAAATATCAAACGATGTGTCTGTGGTTTTTCTCACGCCCTAAGTCTATG
>CABFVX010000342.1:279273-290823 GCA_902151425.1 Timema shepardi
TTTTTTTCTTCTCTACGATAAGTGATAACTATGAGCGACGTCTCGAAGTAATTGAATAGATGGAGAAGTGGTCGGGTAATTGTGAGAAATAAACTTTCCCGCGAGGCATGGTGGCGTCTTCTTTCGGCGGTCTTTAGTACTCGTATGCGGGCGACATCGAAAATAATGAACACGCCCAAAGTTTTCTTTTTAGTAGTTTCTTCGGCGTTTTTTTTAATTTAAAAAAAAACACTGCCACGTCGACGATTTTTTGTTTGTTTGTATTTCTGCGCCGCGTCTCACTACCCGATCTTGTTAAACGCGCATTTACTATTTACGCTAGGTTCTATGGATGAGGAAGGCTATATTTAAATTAAGTGCACCCGCACTTACGTGAAGGGAGAGTCAATTAAAAAATAATCCAATACATCCCGACCGGGATTCGTACATCGATCTTTCCGTCAATCGATAACCCCCCATTTATTGCAAAGACTGACGCTTCAGACCATTTAACCATCGAAGCGGGTTTTACTGACTACGGCTAGGACAATTAAGAATTTTAATCGCGCTAATTAAGTAACTATTATCTGCTGTTGTCTATGGGTGTGAAACGTGGTTTCTTACCTTACATGATTAAATACAATTTCAGGTGTTTAGGAATATAACTTATTTGGTCTCAAAAAAAGGGGATGGGGGCTACTCGAGTGTGGAAGAGGTTAGATAATGACGAGTTACATACTCTCGTCACAAGACATTGTTAGGATAATCAAGTCTCTAGAACCCTGTTCTTAAGGGTAATGACTGGTAAAACCCATTGGGAGATGGGCGGATAGCATTAGAATGGACCTGAAGAGAGAAAGGGTGTAATGAGGTGGACTGGATAGAACGAGCTAGCTCACGACAGGGATGGGTGGCAACCTCTTTTGTTCAGTGTGGCAATAAACTTTTGAGCTACTAATGTTATGGAGTAATTAGTTAGGAAGGTATAATTTATAAGAAATAAAACACAATTCCATGTTGAAGGGAAGAGTGGGAAATCATTACAGACAAGACACTCACACACAAACAAACACGCTCAGTATACTCAGCCAAGATTTAAACCCCCCCAGTTAAAGCATTTAATCCGCCGTGCCCACCCATGCAAGTACCTCAGATTTAAAAGTTCAACACAATATTTGAATAAATGTAAATAACAACAGTACCTACAGTCAGCTGGTAATGACAGCAATAATAATTCAACACTCTTTTTTTCGTCCATTTTATAAAAAAGGGAATTGATCGTAAATGATACGTACGCATGTATATATGTATGTATGTATGATACGAAGTCACGAAAACTTATATATCATGCCAAAAGAAGAAATGAACATTATTCAACATTATCACGTAAGACAGCATGCTTTATCATAGACACGTAACTATTCCTTTAAAATATATATCACATTTTAAATTTAGATTGGGTTAACAATCGTATGCTTATTTTAAAGCACGTGCAGGGTTGAAAATAAATAAATACGCATATTGTTTACTAAGTAAAAATACAAATATTTGTTGTATACGACTTAATATGGATTTGAAAATATTAAATATGATTCAAGAATACGTGACTTTAGGAACTCTCGGTCCGCCACTTTAGCTCAGTCGGTAGCGTGTTTGTTTACTGAGCTAAAGGTGCCGTGTTCGATTCCCGGTAAGGAAGAAAAAGTATTGGTGAAAATGGTGGTCTAAGGGTAAAGTGTTGGACTTCTGTGCTGGGAGTCCGGGGCTCAATCCTCCGTGAATGCCAAATCCTTCCTTCACCTCTGACAAGACGTGTCTTAATCACAACTTGTGAATGTGTGGAACGCCAGGCCTACCACCGTGGTTCGGATCCCACGTTAAACTGTAGGTCCTCCATTTCATCTCACAATCACCCTACCATTACACATTAGACGTAAGTGCGTACAACCCGAACGGGTAGTAAGACTCCGTGATGATAATAATATAATAATAGTGAAATGTGGGTTTACTCTTTCATATTGATTAATGGATGTTGTGTCTGCTCTAGTTTTTAAGCTAGTTCATAAGTCGTGTGCTGATATATTCAGTTATTTCAGATATCGCACGTTAGATAACTTGAATTAAAAAAAATGAAAAATATACTTTTTGGACTGTTTTTGTTACTCATAAGAAATACAGCAGTTTCGAGAAAAATATTTCAATTCCCGACTGGTTTATTTTATATGGTAGCAAGTACTGGTGCTGCTGAATCCTGATATCTTTTTAAATGGATCGTTTTGTTTTCATTGAGGTTAGAAAGAGGCGGTGAGTTGCACGCATCCCTCAACTGTCAAACCCTTTCCCCTAATTAATAGATTTAATATTAATTCTAAATTACTTTGGTAGTCAGCTTACAGGTAGTTTCTTGATTTTTTGTTCCACTTTCGACTTTTTATCTTGTAAATACAACTCCCAAATTAGGGGTAGGAGTTTGGAACTGAATAAGAAAACTTATGAAATGCTGCATTTGGAGCATCACGCTGTATGGAGCAGAAACTTGGACTCTCAGGAAGATGGAAAAGAAATACTGGGCGAGCTTTGAAATGTGGTGTTGGAGAAGATTTGAGAAGATCAGCTGGACAAACAGGGTGACGGAGGAAGAAGTTTTAAGTAGCGTGGGTTAAGGTAAACCATTTTGGATGTGGTCCTTCGGTACAAAGCAAACTGGATCAGACTCATCCTTAGGAGGAACTGTCTTCTGTGCGTCATAGAAGGAAAGGTTGAGGGAAAGGAGCGTAGGAAGGAGGAAGATTCTAATAATAGATGACTTAATGGAAATAAGAACATTCTGGAAGCTAAAGGAGGCAAGTCCCAGTTCACTGACAAAAGGAATAGACCTGTGTTTAAGTCAAAACACATAATAATTTATCGTGAATTTGATAAAACCCTCAATATTAATATCTCAAAATGACCTTCTAAAGTTCAAGTTGGTAGCATTTATAAGATTTGCGTTGAGACAAGATAATCCTATCGGGAATGCTCGTGTTTATTTAATCAAAAAGATCGTATTTAAAAGATTTAAAAAAACAACTTTTCTGCGGTTTAGTCGTCCAGAAATCGATTTCAAAAACAGGTGCTTCAGTACATCCCTGATTTGAACCCCTATCTCCCCGTCAACGGCAGTCTCTCCAACTCATTGCGAGAGTGACGCCAAGGACCATGCGGTCTCCGAAGTGGGATAGTATAGACTCTCCTTATTGTGAATTAAAATAAAAACCACTCTCGCTTTCTTTCATATTATTTGTTGTTGGCGTAGATCAGCTGATGTTTGGTTGAAAATTGAAGTGCCAGCCAGCTTCGTCGTGACGCAACTTACAGTGTCAAGGTGAATGCCCTCCCTCCCCTCCCCCGTCTACGTCTCTTTCAATGAAATATGTTAATGTGCCCGACAAAGTGTCGTCACGATCATCAGAAGAAGAAAAAAAACATCCTTCGTGTCTAAGAGAAAAGGAGGGTTTCATGGATGTTAAGGGACCAGGGGGTGGGGGGGGGGGGTGATAAAAAATAAATAACAAAAGAGTTTCGTTCACTTGGTTCATTTCGTCTGAATGGTTTTGCCGACACGGCGTCAATCAATGTCTCATTTTTATAACGACGTTACCCGCCTCGGTGGCGTGGATAACTGACGCGCTAGTTTCGCGTTAAGCTAGACTGCCGAGGACGCGGAGATCGAGGTTCGAATCTCGATCGGGTGAATTGGGGGAAGTTTTACGCTCTTTCTCCGCGCAAATGTGGGTTCACTTCCTGTAAATTCAACCTTCTCAATTACCAGCCCATTGGCGTAAATATTACTTGAGTATAACCCGAACGGGTAGTAAGATATATATATATATATATATCGTTTTGATTCAATTTTATGGCCGATTTACCGGGGAAATTAATAGTAAAGGGGTGACCTGGTGGTCTAGGGGTAAGGTGTCAGACTTCTATGCTGGCGGCCGGGGTTCAATCCTCGGTCCCGGCAAAGATTTATCTGATTATCAAACCCTTCCTTCACCTCTGACAAGACATCTTGTGAATGTGAGGAATGCCAGGTCTCCACCGTGGTTCGGATCCCACGTTAAACTGTAGGTCCTTCATTTCATCTCACAATCATCCTACCATTACACATTAGAGTAAGTGCGTATAACCCGAACGATACAAAGAATAGGGAAATTCAGATAATAAACAAATTCAATTTTTATATTTTCTCAAATATTATATAACTTGTTCTGTTTACTCTCAATATAATACAAAGATACGAAATCTATGCATGATAACGTCATCCTTTGTTTTGAAAAAAAAAATACATAATTTTAAATGTAATTGACTCAAAAGTCTACAATTTTTAAAATGTATTGAACTTTTTTAAGATGTTTGTTATAATAATTTCAAGATTTCTTTATTATAATGTGTCATAACTTGTAATTATTATTACCAATCTCTCCAAATATTCATCAAATATTGTGCATGTACAGTAGCCCCATGGCTTGTTTGGTGCTGACTGACAGCTCACAGCTGACTTCCGACTGTCAACATTTAGGTATATACCTAAATTTTAACCGTCAGAAGTGACAGCTGCTAAACACATGTTTTTGCAGATCATATGGTTCGGCGTAGAGATACATAATTTGGTCTGGTAATTTTTCAAAGCTTTTAGCTGTCAGCTGTGAGATGTCAGCTGTCAGTCAGCACCAAAGAAGCCATGGGGCTACTGTATATTACTATATCACATTACGCATTTATTTATTTCACGTTAAATTAATACAAATGTACAACTGAACCTCACTAAAAATTGAATTTTATTGTATAAATAATCTTAAACCGTTCCTTATTAACATTTCGAATGTTTTTTTAAAAGCCACAATAAAAAGCACGTGACCTTATTTGACCTGCATAAAAAATAGTGGGTGGAGGTGAAGGCTTGACCTGTTTTATAGTATATCCCCCCTTCCCCCCATTTCTATCCAACACAAACCATTATTCAAGTGTAGGTGTCATCGGGAATTTCAAACTTGACCTCGTCCAATGACGTCATAGTGGAACGGGTTGCAATAGAGGTGTGCCAATACCATTTTCATAGGAAGATTGTATTAATATACTAATTACTCTATTGTGTTAAGGATGAAGAAGGTTAAATTTAGAGGAAGTGTATCCGTATTTGCGTGGAGGTAGAGTGGAAAACAATTTTTTTGGGAAAATTACCTTCGACACACCCGACCGGGATTCTAACCCCGATATTATCATCGATAGTCTTCTCTATTGTATTATAATATTGATACAAACATCAAAGGATCCGCTTCGGTGGCCGTATGGTCTAAGACGTTACTCTCGCAGTGGACTAGACTGCCGATAACGGGGAGATGAGAGATTTGAATTCTCCAATCAGTTGTTTACTGCTGGGCGATCTTAAAACATTTTGTTTCAATCTCCTTCCATGCAAATGCGGATACTCTTCCTTTAAGCATAACCTTTCTCATGCCTAAAACTATCAACGTAATAAATACATAGGCGTAATAGGTTCTAACGGGAAGGCGCGATGCGAAAAAAAAATGAGTTTTTAATTATACTAAAAGGTGACCTGGCTGTCTAGGGGTAAGGCGTCAGACTTCTGTGCTGGCGGCCGGGGTTCAATCCTCAGTCCCGGCACAGATTTATCTGATTATCAAACCCTTCCTTCACCTCTGAAGACAAGACATCTTGTGAATGTGGGGAATGCCAGACCTCCACCGTGGTTCGGATCCCACGTTAAACTGTAGGTCCTCCATTTCATCTTACAATCACACTACCATTACACATTAGCGTAAGTGCGTATAACCCGAACGGGTAGTAAGACGCGGGGCTAATAATAATAATTATACTAAATTTCAGCTCCATACATTAATTAATTATAGGCCCACCTTAACTTAACATCCATTGTTTCCAGACTGTGGTCTGGGTTAGTTTTTTTTTATTGAAGTCATATATTTTCCACCGTCGGCTTGTTAGGCCTGTCGTAGCTTTATATGACATAATCTAACTTAGGACAGACACAACATCCAATCCCCGCCCATTAATTCATCACTGTGAAAGGCAAAAAACCCACTAGTGATACATTTTTTGCCCATTCCGTGAATCGAGCCCGGGACCCTTATACAGAAACCATAAAAAAATATAGCAAGTTTGATCCCATATAACTCGTGAACTCAAATGATTTGAAAACAATTGAATCACCAATTTATAGCTTATAATTTATACACTTGTTAAAAATTGTGCAATAAAATATTGATGGTCGAATGATCTTAAATGTTGTTTACAATCTAAATCTTTTGTTCTCATTATAAAAAAAAAGGAACATGTTTTGCCGGGGCCCACGCATGAGACGGCGGGTGAAGGTTTACACCATTTCGCGAAGCGAGCACGCGACCTCCCACTTTTTAACAACTCGAGAGAGTCGTTCCGAGGATCAAGAATTATTTGCGGCTCTTTTGATCTCGTATTCATTACTGGCCAGACGCTGGTGCCTTTTTTTTTTGCGGGCGCCACGTTATATGGCGGAGAAGGCATCATGACTTTTCTTTTATTAATTCAATGCAAACCTCCACGCGCGAATCAGAATGAAACTACGAGAGAAGCAGGAATCTCTATATCGGGGCGGCGGGGGCCGGGGGGCAGTTTGAACCCAATTAAGTTAAGGATGAAGAGAACGTGACAAAAGGCCAGGGTTTACAGTTTTTTTTATAGCAATGTTATTTTTTTTGGTCAAAATATTATTATTAGCACCGCGTCTTACTACCCGTTCGGGTTATACGCACTTACGCTAATGTGTAATGGTAGGGTGATGTGAGATGAAATGAAGGACCTACAGTTTAACGTGGAATCCGAACCACGGTGGAGGCCTGGCATTCCCCACATTCACAAGATGTCTTGTCAGAGGTGAAGGAAGGGTTTGGTAATCAGATAAATCTTTGTCGGGACCGAGGATTGAACCCCGGCCGCCAGCATAGAAGTCTTACACCTTACCCCTAGACCGCCAGGTCACCTTGGTCAAAATAAATCTTCAAATATTGTTCCTTGTAGACCCAACAGAGTTTAATTTTCTTCACCCGGTTATACCAACAGTTGTTGCAATATATGTCAAGCATGTCCTGGAATTTAATGACAACTTTTATCTTTGTTTAAAAAAAAGTGTCTCATCTAATGCCAGTCATGCTCATGACAGATATTCAACAGTTGATATCACCACTGAAAAAAAAATTAAACTATGTGTCTACTGGAGACATATTTTATTTATTTTGTTAAAGAAAAAAAGTTTTGTGATAAAAACTAAAAAACATTGGGTTTTTTCTCATGTTCCCTACACTATAATTATATTTTAAACAATTTGTCACAATCAATATGTAAAACCATTTGGCGAAGTCGATATCGATATAAAAAAAACATTTGGTATAACCATTTACAATCTGCTAAAGACAAGAAAAATGTGAAGATAAGTTTCACACTGAAATTAGTGTTGAGTACAAAACAATCACACTCAAAAGTAAAAGTTACAAGAAACCTGTCCGCACTTAAAAAGACAAAAGGAATGTACAGTTCAGCGCATGGAAAGTGGAACCTAACAAAATCATCCTGTCTGCCAACACTAGAATGGAGCATACACAATGTTTCGATTAAAGCACCGCGCCTTACTACCCGTTCGGTTTATACGCCTATGTACTAATTACGCTAATAGATTTAGGGATTAGGAAGTCTTTAATTGGGATGAAATTCACTCGAATTTTCGTGGAAGGAGTGGAAACCCCCCGCTCAGCGCATCCGACCGGGCTCGAATCCTGACTCCGCCCGTCTTCAGCACTCTTTAACACGAGAGTAATGCGTTAGCCCACTTTGCCACCGAAGCGGGTAAATGTTATTTGAACTGCACATTTTTGCTGTGTTGATGTGCAAGATAAGGTGTTTTTTTTTTGTGTAGCAAATTTTTTTGGGGGGCTCAAAATACATCAAAAATAGCAGTAGAAACATTTAGTTTAATTTTCTACATGACCCACTTTGGTGGTCGAACAGTCTAAACGGTATATGCATCTGGCAAAAAAGACTGGGAATGGCGATGGCGTAGAGATTGGGGTTCGAACTATGGTCCGAGTGTATTTTAAGTTTTTTTACCATAAATAGTTTTCCACTTAAATAAATATAAATTCAACCTTCCTCGTCTTAGCTTTATTATAGTTAACGGTATTACTTATGAGTAAAGTCCAAACGGGTAGTAAGACGTGGTGGTAAAAAAAATATATCCAACAGGTTCCAGGTTTTATTCGACCAGAAGGTACCTCATACTCTTCAATTCATGCTAATAGCTATCATCTGTAATCTCTAAGTAGTCAGGTACAGAACACATACCCGAGTTTGTGGTAAATATAGATAATGTAAAAGGTATTTTTCGCCTAGTCTGGGAAGATCCGCTTCTTCTTAACATTCCAGAGCTCTTCTCTCCAGTGGCGACATGTGACAAATTTCAGGTGGTCTCCAGCTGATTTTCACAATAACTTTAACTCCAAGCGTCTTCTAGGAATGAGTTTTGAAGAAAGAAAAAAAAAGATATAAGTTGCAGGGAAGGAATTAAAATAGTTTTCACCCCGCGTCGGTGACCGCATGGTTTTAAGGCGTCATTCCCGTAAAAGACGACTGATGGCGGGGAGATAGGGGTTCGAATCCCTTTCGGGTCTCCTGAGGGTGGTCTATCCTAAATGGTTTCCCATTCCTCTTCCAGGCAAATGAGGGTAGATTACCTCCAAAATGATTCCCTCCTCTTCCCTATCAGATCAAGAGTAATTATCATGTATGTGTATAATCTGAACAAATAGACGCTGTGATTTTTAAAAATTAGGGTTACCAGGGTAAGCAAGAGGATTTCTTTTATCACCGCGTCTTACTACCCCTCCGGGCTACATGCCAGCAAAAGATAGTTAAAACTGCACCCGTGACATGCTCTCCCCCATTCAACCAATCATGCTTCACATAATTAACTTGAGATCATATTTTCTTCCCCCCCGGTCAATTAGTGTTCTTACATAGGAATGAAACCAATTCACAGGTCCAGTATAAACACGGTCTGCTTCCCCTGGCAACAAGCCACGACACGAGAGACCGTTCATTGACGTGTGAATACATTAAATATCTTTTGTAGGCTTACTTTCCGAACGCATAGAAACTCGCTTTCAACAAACGAGGTGCACTATAGTATTAGTAATGGTAGACAAGGAACTGGTTAATTAAATCGCTAACCTTCAAATATTTAAAATGGAATCGGAGCTCTGTTTGGACGGAAATATATTGCACCCCACTCCTCTTCCCCGCCGTGGAGGATGTAGACTTATGTTAATAAGAACCAATGTCACCTTATGGTAATAAGTACTTGGGGAAATAGCATTGTCCAGCTGATGTCTTATATCACACTACACATTTCTACAAGTAGTTCCTTTTAGATAAGACTTTTGCCTTTTCTTTTGTGTGTGTGTGTGTGTGTGTGTGTGTGTGTGTGTGTGTGAGAGAGAGAGAGAGAGTTGAAATATTTAGATTTGTTTTCATGCCCGAGGAAGCTTTCAACAAGAAGAGGTCACCGTTGACCAGCATATAAGTTGAGTTTGGAACCGAGGAAGAAACTGATGAAATTCCACATTTGGAATATCGCGTTGCATGGAGTAAGAAACTTTGAGTCCTTAGAAGGAAGAGTGGAAAACCATTTAAGAAAAAACTCACCCTCAGTACACACCCGGTCGGAATCGAACCCTGATCTCTCCGTCATCGAAAGTCCATTCTACCGTGAGTGACGCATTAAAGCATGAGGCCACCGAAGCTGTTCAAACCTATTTTGTTGCGGTCCATCTTGATAACGGTTTGCTATATTGTTGTTATATATATATATATAAGTGATAGCCAGAGATTACGTGACTTTACATTTGAATACGTTAAAATTAGATCTAGGGATGTATGCAATAACTTGAACTGACAGCTCACAGCTGACTTTTGAAAGTCAACATTTAGGCATATACCTAAATTTTGACCGTCGGAAGTGACAGCTGCTAAACATATGTTTTTGCAGATCATATGGTTCAGCGTAGGGATACATGATTTGGTCAGGTAACTTTTAAGAAGCTTTTAACTGTCAGCTGTGAGCTGTCAGCACCAAAGAAGTCGTGGGGCTACTGTAAGTGGATACTTAGTGGACACTATCGTGGGTTTGCTTGCGTCATCATATGTTAGAAGGTGTAGAGATAGAGGGCTCGGGACCACACTATCGGTCCACTAAGCGACCACTAACGTTCTTGCATACAGCCCTAATCACTCTTCTAGCTGTCAAGTAAAAGCTCTTACTATGAAAATTGGACTGTATCAAGATCTGCTGGTATATAATTGAACCTTCATAGGAAAAGCCTTTTGTAACAAAAGAATAACCAACCTTGACAATAAAAAAAATACTAAATTTATCTACCAATCTGTCAAAATTGACATCTTTTATTATTACCACCGCAAAAAAACAAAAAAAAACTGTATTTAGTTAGGGTGGGATGGAAGGGGGTCCGAACAAAGGCCAATGTTTTTGCAGTTTTTATAGATTTTTGCTAAAATAAATTAAATATTACTTCAGTATAAACTTAAGAGTTTAGTTTTTTTCCACTTGGTGATATCAACAGTTGTTGAATATCTGTCATGAGAATGGCGGCATTAGATGAGAAACTTTTTAAACTAAGAGAAAAAGTTATTAAATTCCAGGACACCCTTCACGGATATTCAAAAAAATTCAAAGTAATCACGTGAAGAAAATTAAATTATATTATGTCTGTACTGGATCAATATTGTATTCATTTTGTCCCCCCCCCCACTTCATCAAACAAAATTTGCCATGGAATATGTAAAAACACTGGCTTTTTCTATCCCACCTTAAGATTTAAGAACTAATATTTAACATTTTATTAAAATGGTGATTTTTTTTGATTTTTTAAATCCAACCAAAGAAACTTTAATCAGTAAGTAACCACCGTAGCCAAGACGTATTTTAAGAAAGCAATCTATGGTCTGTGCAATTATTTATCCAAGGACAAGAGTGAATTTGGCAAACTCAAGGTCGTGTCGTTTTTTTTTATAAAATATCGCAGGTACTCTATACGTACAGGAAAAAAAGGGGGGAGGAGGGGGGGGGGCTGACTAATGACAATAGATAAAGATAAGTGTTTCACAAACCAGTACCACACGGACCAAAACTAATAAAGTTGGCCAAATATGATTTTAGAACATCTGTTGACCGTTTCGGCCATTAGAAATTTAAAAATAAATTTTAAAATATTCCGGCCTTTGTTTTTTTTCCCCGCCGCGTTTTACCGTCCATGTTCTTATTTGATTACACTAATGAAGTAGGGTTGATTAAGGTTGACATCAGAAGAAATGTACTTGCGTTTTAATGACCACATATAAATATTCTTGTTTAGAAGACATAGGTGTCGTGAAGTGTTGCCAGAGTAAGCAGAGCAACTACAAACCGCACCTGTGAATATTTTCATCACTCAGTAAAAAAAAACA
>CABFVX010000342.1:310400-320489 GCA_902151425.1 Timema shepardi
GGGGGGGGGGGGACCGTTTCATTTGCTTTTAATGAGTGTATTTTTTAAATTTATTTTTTTAACAGGAGCTTAGCACCCTGACCCTCCATGGCTTAGTGGCCAAAGATATATCTACGATGATTCTAGGCAGGCTTTGGTTCGACTTCGGAGAATCCAAACTGAGAGGTCTATATTTACTATTTGTATACGGACTATACGTTTCAGTGGCCGAATGGTCTAAGGTGTCAACTTTTTTGTGTTGACTGGTCTGCTGATGACTGGGAAATCAGAGTTCGAATCTTGGTTGGACGTACCCGAGGGCGATTTTTCCTAAGGGGTTTCCTACTCTGCAAGTGCGAGGTACACTTCCTCTGAATTTAACCTTCCTCATCCCTAACCCAATAGCGTGGATGGTACGTAATGGCCCGCTTCCGTGGCCGCATGGTCTAAGGCGCTACTCTCAAGGGTAGACTATAGACTGCCGATGACGAGGAGGGAGATCGAGGTTCGAATCTCGGTCGGGTGTATTGAGGGTGGTTTATCCGAACTGGTTTTCCACTCTCCCTCCACTCAAATGGAGTACACTTCCAGGTAAATATAACCTTCCTTGCACCTTCAACCATGAGCGTAATTAGTACATAAGATTATAACCCATACCGGGTGCCACATGGACATAGGCGTCAAAATCTTATCGTCTGGTTTGCCCGTGACTGGAAGGTTGGGGTTCGAATCACCGGTTTTAAGCAACACCTTAAAAACAAAATAATTCTAAATGATTTTTCCCACTGTTCCTGCACGCGAATGAAGGTGTACTTCCTATGAAATTTTACACTACCTCAGTGTAAATTTTGTGGACGCGTGGTAAATCTCATTAATTTAACACTTCGTCTAAAGAGTTTAAAAAGAGTTAAAAAACAAACTAATATGGATCACGATTTATTTTAGTGGGTTACTATTTTGCAAACCGCTTAGGTGTAGTTAGTTAACGTGCTAGTTTCGTATTGAACTAGATTGCGGAGGACGAGGAGATGGATGTTCGAATTTCGCTCTGGTGAAATGGGGTGGTTTTTCCTGAATGGTTTTCCACTAACTCCACGCAAATGCGGGTTCATTTCCTTTATATTAAACCTTACTCATTCCTAACCTATTAACGTAATTAGTACTTAAGAATATAACTTGAACGGGTAGTAAGACGCGGTGATTATTATTACTATTTTGCATTCACAGTAAAAATTAATTCTTTTTATTACTGAAGCTTCGTGTAATTCCAAGATATTCATTTACATTTTTTTGCAATGCTTAACCAATCACCTGGCCACCACTATATAAGAGGGATGCCCCAATTTCTTTATAGTGATTTTCTTCCGTATGCATAGAGAATCGAACTATAATAGGTACGTTTTTTGTACTAAGCTCATTAAAGCTATACGCTACCGGCTGGGCTAAGTTTTCAGTAGAGACCAACCACCAGCTGGCTCGCTGGTGAAACAGGTGGCCAGCCAATGGAATGTCAACTTACGACTCAGCTGTGCAAAAACAACACATTCAGGGGTAACAAGTCATCACAGGAGTCAAAAATACATTTTCAAGTTAATAATTGATAATTATTTTTGTTTGTAAATGTACTCCTCCGTTTGGCTGAATCTAATTTAGTCTACGTTATAATTCAGACTAACCTACACACGAGACATGTGTAAGATCATTTGTAGGTCTAGTTAAATTTTTCATAAATAAACTAAATACGAGATCGTTTCTAAATTATCCAAACAGATCGTATAATTTTACTTTGGTCGTCCACAGTATAAAAGATTTAAAACAATAGGTCAATTTTATTCATATTTGCTATTCATAAAACTTTAAAACCTAAATATTATCGCAAAAAAAAAACCCTTCATGTTTGTCACACTTTACCCAAAGCAACTAGTTGAAATTAATTTTATCTGTGGATAGTATATTTTGCTATTTTATTTTTTATAATCTATTTTAGATTTAAACTCTTATCTTAACTATGGATATTTATATATATGCATAGTTACATAACTTATAGTGTTTTTGTTATTAAGTCTGTTCATCGTAGGAATTGTTTTCTGAAAGGCCTTTCTCACTACCAGAAATCTACTATATAGTAGGATATTGGTAGGAAAAAAGACCATTCAGAGAGTAATTCCTACCGAGAATGGAGTGTATTTGTGCTATTTTGATATTTTATAGGTCAATAATTAAAGGTTTTGAAATTGTGTTCTACTTCATGCAATCTTAGCGATGGTGGCAGCAGACTATGCCAGATGGTTGTTAAATAATAAAAAGTGTGTTAACTATGCCAGAATCTTTTGTCATTAAAACGCCGCAAGGTTTATTTCTTGTAAAAAGATAGTTTCTCAAAAGAAAGCCTAAACGATCTACCCGAATTGATATTCAAATATCACTAAACCAAACGTATCTATTGAAACAAATGTTTGATTTATTATGACACAAAAGGGTATTGCTATAAAAAAAATTGGAAAAAAATATATAACTTAATTTAGTGTTCCTCTTTTAACCCCCCTTAAGTTTTTCTTTTAACTAGTTTTGACAAAGTCTCCTTGGTTTAGTTTGTAATTAATAACATAAACGATTATTTTTAACGAACTTTATTTATTAAATAAAATTAATTGTATAAACTAATAGTTTGTATATGATGAATTACAAACTAACTCAACACAACATGTGTGATAAATTTTAAATGTCACTCAAAAAGTTGGGATGTATGTACTTATTCAGATGGATAAGTTACTCTTGTTCACAGGTCTAGCAGTTTCACGTAATCCAAGGACAACAAACCATACTTTGAGAAATTGGTGAGTCAAGTTAATATTTTCTAAATTTTGGGTAAAGGGTTGGGTAAGAGGAATTGCTATATAAGTGCGGTATTTCTTCTGTGTTTGTAGCAACATATATATATTTATTTAGCAAAATAAATAAAATATTGTTCCAGTAGAAACATATAGTTTAATTTTACTCACGTGGTGATATCAACATTTGTTGAATACCTGTCGAGGATATCCTGAAATTTAATGACAACTTTTTCTCTTCATTTAAAAAGTTTCTCATCTAATACCTCTATGTTCATGACAGATATTCAACAACTGTTGATATCACCATGGGAATAAAATTAAACTATGTTTCTAGGGGATAAATATTTCATTAATTTGGCTGAAATACAATTGTTTGCTATGAAAACTGAAAAAAACAAAAACTGGCCTTTTCTCACGTGTCTTTCCATTCTACCTTTGTGATAATATCTTGTCTTAACCTTTTTGAGTCAAATCTTGTTAGTAATGTTGTCTAGTAGGGTTATTTTGGTGAAAACGTTTTGTAATAGCCTAATAAATTATTTACGTACTAAACCCGGTTGACTTATCAAAATACTGGAAAATATCTCTCGGGGTACAAACAGACAAGGGGGGCGAGGGATGTGTGACATCGGGGACGTAAATTAGTTACGTATTTTTGGTTGTTGTTGTTGTTGCCTTACCTCCAACATCCATTCCGTCACGATCTCCCTCATCTGAGGAGTGAGGTCCGTCTGGAACCGGGTGAAATACGAACTGGAAGGACTGTATCGGTCCTCGGAACTCAGCAGGTTCTGAAGGACCCTTTCGTCGTTCAGAAGGACCGGATCCACGAAAGCTCGACACTCAACGTTAGTCTCCCAGCATAGGAGATCGTCTCCCATGGCGAGAGTTCCCCGGGGACAGCCCCTCCCCCCGACTCAAAAAAAGTTGGGGTTTTTCTAGTCGGGTAAGGGGGCCGACAATTATAAGAGAGAAAAAAACTATATAGAAAAAAACTTTTGTGTAATACAAATAATATTAAGATGAATACTTTGTTTTTCCCCCGGTGTGGTAGTTAAATTTTAAGTGGGAATGTTAACAAAAAAAATAAGAGAAATAATCAATATTAAAGAAACGATTTATTTAAAGGGAAAGATTTATTTTGTTGGACCGCTGCTTTAAAAAAAAAATGGCCACGAAACGTGTATGGGTTTTTCAACAACGTTCACAAATCACCACGCACGACGTCACGAGTCTTTTAGAAATACCTCCGTACCTGGTAAGCAACCAGGCCAGAATGGTTCAGCGCTCAGTCTACGGAGAATGAATGGATTGGTTTGGAATAAGGGGAAGGGAGGGTTGGGGAAACTCTCCTTGGCTTCTGGAGGGGCACACAAGTTGCAGAGGGGAGGGGGGCGAGCAGCTGTTGGGTGGAGAACAGAGGAGGGAGAGGTTAAACCTCGTCCAAGTGTGGAGGTTCGAACCGCGGTCTCGTGTAAAGGATTGTGATGAACACATGTCGACGGGTTATATTCTTTTTATTAACACGTAAGTAAGACCGCACTTATGACCTCCTAGTTAGCTTCGCCGGGATTATAATCTAAAGAATATTTTAAACATATCAGACGTACTTTTTTTTATTATATAATCACACGCTTCGGTGGCCGCGTAGTCTGACGCGCTAATCTCGTGTTGAACTAAACTGCCGAAGACGGTGAGATGGGAATTCGATCATGGTAGGGTGCACCAAGAGGTAGATTTTTCCAAACTTGTTTTACACTCTCCCTCCACGCGAATGCGGGGTGGACTTCCTTAACTAACTAAACCTTCCTAACCCCTAACATATTAGTGTAATTAGTACATAGGCGTAGAACCCGGACGGGTAGTAAGACGCGGTGCATAAAATATAATAAAAAATATTATTTAGTTCAGAAAAAACAACAAATATTACAACGTTTTTAAATAGTTCCACTAATAAAGTAATATTTCTAATTGATTTTGAAACTCCACAATAATAAGATTTCCCCCATTTTAAAATTTCACTTATTCACCTCTGACAAGACATCTTGTGAATGTGGGGAATGCCAGGCCTCCACCGTGGTTCGGATTCCACGTTAAACTGTAGGTCACATTTCATCTCACAATCACCCTACCATTACACAATAGCGTAAGTGCGTATAACCCGAACGGGTAGTAAGACGCGGTACTACTACTAATAATAATAATAATAATAATAATAATAAAATTTCACTTAAAACTGTATTCATCAGTTTACAAAAAAAAAACAGTGAAATAACTTATCATTGTAAAGTCGTAGTACTATTAAATATAAAAATATTTTATTTGAAATATATTTTTATAAAACCAACAATTTCTGAGCTATACTCAAATTTAAATACTTTTTATTTCGGGTATTTGAAAATTAATTTGATTCTTATGCTCTTTGGTGGACAAAAACGTATTTCATTTTATATCTTTGGTGTACTGTCTCTACAACAACAATATGTTTCACAAAACTTACGAGTTTTTACTAAATGTCTATTTTAAGATAAAAATAGGGAGAAAGTTTGTGTTGCGCGCCGTGGCATCTATTTTAAAATCACCCGCCTCGGTGGCGTAGTTGGCTAACGCGCTTGTCGTGTTGAGCTCGACCGCTGAGGACGGGGAGATCGAGGTTCGAATCTCGGTCGGGTGAACTGGGGGTGGTTTTCCCTCAACGGTTTTCCACTCTCCCTCCACGCAAATGCGGGTTCATTTCCTCTAATTCAACCTTCCCAATTAGTAATTAAAAGCGTATAACCCGAACGGGTAGTAAGACGTGGTGCTAAATATTATTATATGATTATTATTATTTTAAAATCGTCTGATACTGATTTCAACGCGTTCATACAATATTTTCAATGATCGTCAGATATAGGCCCTTGTTGACCGTTGGCCCGCACTATAAATGATTTGAAGAAGAATTGAAAATAAAATTATTTGAACTTGTGTCAGCTGATGAAGCTTTCTTTATTTTGTTTTAGATCAGGGTTTTTCAAACTGTGGTTCGCGTTGGTGGATAGCGGAATAAATGTAGTGGTTAACGACTTTTTGTATCATACGGTTATAGGTGATTATCGCGATGGAAGGTAGGCCTAATAAACAGGGGGTATGAACTCATAAAGACCCTCTTCAATGGCCGCACGGGCTAAAAGTGTCACGATATTATTATTATTATTATTATTATTATTAGCACCGTGTCTTACTACCCGTTCGAGTTGTACACACTTACGCTAATATGTAATGGTAGGGTGATTGTGAGATGAGTTTAACGTGGGATCCGAACCACGGTGGAGGCCTGGCATTCCCCACAGTCACTCACAATAGACTGGACTGCCGATGACGGGGATATCAGGGCTCGATCCCGGTCGGGTGTACTTAAGTCCCCCTCCCCTTTAAATTGTTTTCCACTCTGCCCTGCGCGCAAATTCAGGTACAATTCCTCTAGATTAAACCTTCGTCATCACTAATTGATTACCATAATTAGTACATAGGTGTATGATCTAAGTATGACACCTTAGCTCAGTCGGTAGTGTGTTTGTCTACTGAGCTTTGGGTCCCGGGTTTGATTCCTGGTGTGACTGAAAAATTATGAATTAACGTCCGGGGACTGGATGTTGTGTCTATTTTATATTTAACTTAGTTTTATAAGTCGTGTGCTGATATAATCTTCAGGTTCAAAAAATACAAGTTAAATACTTCAGATAAATGAAATGAAAAAATAAAAAAAAAGTAAGAAAACGCATTAAAATTTGTTCTTGTTATTTAATTCATCATTTATGTGCACTGGGTCACTATGTAAAATAATATGTTCTATATTGTCCCCTCCCCGACTCAGTAGTCTCCCCCACCACTCTCTATTCTCAGCTGGCTGTCTTCCCCTCCGTTTTCCCTCCCTCCTTTCCCCTCTCCTACCCCTCCGGAGTGCTTCAAGCCCACACGCAGTCTTGGAGTCGAGCGAGAAGCTAGATGGACCAGACGAGGTGCAACACTGTACTACATCAGGTCGAAACTAAATTATGTCCAAATTATATCGCTTTTGGGTTCGAGTTTTTTTTTCTCCAATGACAAATTAACTACACTATTTGAGGAACAAATTATGTTTTAAGGTTCAACAATCTTATTTATCGAATTATTGTTAAAGGACATTTATTTTTTTTAAAAAAGAAGTAATAATGACGCTAATATGTTAGGGAAGAGTAAGGTCGAACTTAGAGGAAGTGTACTAGCATTTTCGTGGAGGGAGAGTGGAAAACCGTCTAGAGAAAAACTATACACCGCACAACCGACCGGAATAATTCTAACCCCGATCTCCGCTTCATCAACAGAGTCCCATTCTTTTGCAAGAGTGTCGCCTTAATCCATAAGGCCACCGAAGAGGGTGACATTTAGAAATTATATCTTATTATTTTTAGATTTTATTTTTATTTCACCTTATACGTTATATTTTTTATGGCAAATAACTATTTCTCTAAACGAAGGGAAAAAACCGTTTATATTATTAAGACATTTTGATTTGTGTTTTTTTTTAATTATTTCGTGTCTTACTACCCGTCCGGGCTTTCGACATTTTACTAAATGGGATGTGAGTTTTTAAAGATATTAAAAATATTTTATATATATAAAAAAAATCTTTATTTTGAAAGTTGTTGCACTTTCTCTCTCATCTAAATTCATGAATGTAAAATAGTTCTAGTCACTCTTAAATGGAATACGATTTGTAGCTGTCACTTTGAGATGGTGTCATTTTGATAGTTGCGAAATATACTTAAAGGACTCCTTTTATTTGTCAACGTAGGTCTAAGTTTTTTTTTGCTGTGTTTTTAAGCTTATCACAGTTATTTTGATAATAAATAAACAAGTTCTTGATTCGTGAACATACTTAAATAAACTTTTAAAAAAGATTATTATTATTATTAGCACCGCGTCTTACTACCCGTTCGGGTTATACGCACTTACGCTAATGTGTAATGGTAGGGTGATTGTGAGATGAAATGGAGGACCTACAGTTTAACGTGGGAACCCGAACCACGGTGGAGGTCTGGTATTCCACAAGTTGTGATTAATACACGTCTTGTCAGAGGTGAAGGAAGGGTTTTGTAATCAGATAAATCTGTGCCGGGACCAAGGATTGAACCCCGGACCACCAACACAGAAGTCCGACACCTTACCTTTAGACCACCAGGTCATCTGTAAAAAAAAGTTCTCGTTTACTATGCTACCACTGATGTGAGGAGGAAATAATAATAATAATAATAAACTCACACGCTGTAGTTATCGAACTGGTGGAGGACTGAACCGAGATATTTGGGTCAGTCGCGAACTACTGTACTACAAGTACTAGTTCGTGAGCTATTGAACTAGATAGATGAACTGCTCATTTTTTGTAAGAAGGATCTTTTAGAAAATACTTTTTTTCTTGCTGTCAACATTAATAGCATTTTACCAGTGTTATTTTATAGGTATTGATAATATATTATATCTAACGTGACTGCTACTTATCGTATGACTTGCCGTATGAATACGTGAAATTATTATTTTTTACCACCACGTCTTGCTACCTGTTCAGATTATACACATTTACAGGGTAGAGGCGAGGAAGGAAACATTTTTGAGGTAATTTACCGGCATCTGCGTGGAAGGAGAGTGGGAAAACATTTTTAACAAAAAACCACTCTTAAGTAGACCAGACCAGGATTCAAAACCCCCCTATCTCACCATCATCATCAGGCCAGTCTATCACGAACGTGAGACGCCTTAGACCGTCCGGTCACATAAGCGGGTAGCGTGAAAGTACAGTAGCCCCATGGCTTCTTTGGTTCTGACTTACAGTTCACAGCTGACTACTGACAGTCAACATTTAGGTATAAACCTAAATATTGACTGTCAGAAGTGACAGCTGCTAAACACATGTTTTTGCAGGTCATTTGGTTCGGCGTAGGGATACATTATTTGGTCTGGTAGCTTTTTAAAGCTGTCAGTCAGCACCAAAGAAGCCATGGGGCTACTGTAGATCTAATAAACTTTTTTTGTCTATCTATCGGATAAGAGTCTTCCTATGAAAATCAGACTATATATGTATATAAGAGGTTGTTGCAATGTCGATCTAGACTCGCGAGGTCACCGATAGTCAGTCCTGGCACCGACCGGGTCGCGCTAACGGAGAGAAGGTGTTTGTTGCTAAGGGGACCGATGCGTCTGTCTGTCTCTTCGAGACGTGTCTGAAATCCCTCCTAGTCAGACAATATCCAGTTGGTGGGATATTATTTGAGCGGACGGATCAAAGGTTGGTATGCATGAAATCGAAACACTACGTCTAAGAAACCCGCATCATCCGCTTACACGTGACTTTTTTTCACGCGCGTGATTCTAAAGGGACCTGAGATTTTTTGCCGCGTGATCATTAAACCTAAACCTTGGTACTTGCGATTCGAATTATCGAAACCTGATGCTCAGGTGCGCGCGCACCTAGAGACTTAAATTTATTTGCTTATCATCGACCTTGGTGGTCTTTAACGGGGTAGAGGGGTCGCCTCAGGATCCGATGTTTGTTGGTTCAAACCCAGGTGGAGTCGGCGAATTTCGCTTGAACGGTAAAATAAATCCGTGGCACAACTTCCTTAGGATGGGAAATGAAGCCTTCGGTCCCCCATGTCGATTGTGGCGTGTAAAACAACCCTGGATGGTATGTGATAATACCTTTCCCGGCCAAATTGGTAGGTGCTTTCGCTCTCGCTCATAGAAATTTTCGTATGCTGATATAATCAGGCGGTTCAGAAAGTGCAAGTTAAATAACTCAAATAAATAAAAACTTAATTTGCTTATTTCCTTGGCTCCGAGGTAGTCTTTTTTTTAAATTTAAGGATGAGCGGTTAGTTCAGGAACGACATAAGATAATGTCCATTAACGGAAAGTTTTGAACATTTTTCTCGTCAGTTAAAAAAAAATTTGTCGATTCTACTACTGAGGGAGGATTTTTTTTCCTAAATTGTTTCCCACTCTCCTTCCACGCACATGCGGGTATTTTAGTTCTAAAATGCTTCCTTTCCCATCACTACCCCATTAGAGTAATTATCATACACGCGTATAACCTGAACAGGTAGTAAGACTCTTAGGATAATAAATACGTTCCTGTGGAATGTCTGATAAGGAGTGGGGGGAGGAGGAGACTGGACGTCAAATGGCTGATGAGATAACGGTCAACTGACTGGACTGCTTACTGGACAAAGTTTTATTTGACCGGGTGATCACTCATCGC
>CABFVX010000343.1:18032-72433 GCA_902151425.1 Timema shepardi
CCCCCCCCCCCCCCCCCCGTAGGGATTTTCCAGGGGAAATAGAAGCGTCACTTTCCCGTCGTTTATTATTATCTGTCTCACCCTGAGCACAATACTACTGAAATGGAAATGTTTTACGTTTCACCTTCCTCGGGTTTCGAGTTCACTTAGATCAGAGTCCTCAACAGCGATAAAGTTATTATTGGGAAGTTAGAAATGGGCGAAGAGGGGTAGGTTTTTTTGATCGTACACTAATTTGTGGTTTATTACTCGCTTCATCCTTACAGTATGATTTTGGTAGGAAGAACAGTATAAGTTAATTACTAAAATATTATTATTATTATTATTATTAGCACCGCGTCTTACTACCCGTTCGGGTTATACACACTCGTTCTAATGTGTAATGGTAGGGTGATTGTGAGATGAAATTGAGGACCTACAGTTTAACGTGGGATCCGAACCACGGTGGTAGGCCTGCCATTCCCCACATTCACAAGATGTCTTGCCAGAGGTGAAGGAAGGGTTTGGTAATAAGATACATCTGTGCCTGGACCGAGGATTGAACCCCGGCCGCCAACACAGAAGTCTTGACACCTTACCCCTTACTAAAATAATTTTAATATCAAGTCATGTGATCTTCAGCTGTCATTTTTGATGGATATTATCAACTAGCAGTCCCTCACGACGTTGCCCGTGACCCAATTTCCAAAAATTTGTTAAAAATAGCCTGATTAAAGAGCTGATTAAAAATTTAAAAATCCTTTTTTGAGGTGCATTCGGACCCTCTTTCGTCCACCTTTGTTAACAATGGAAGATCTCTGCGTGCCTTAGATTTGTATGGGCATCGCACACAAACAAACACAGACAAATATTTCCTTTTATTATTATATATGGGTGACATGGTTGGCCTCGTGGTAAGGTGTCAGACTTCTGTGCTGGCGGCCGGGGTTCAATCCTCGGTCCCGGCAAAGATTTATCTGATTACCAAACCCTTCCTTCACCTCTGACAAGACATCTTGTGAATGTGGGGAATGCCAGGCCTCCACCGTGGTTCGGATTCCACGTTAAACTGTAGGTCCTCCATTTCATCTCACAATCACCCTACCATTACACATTAGCGTAAGTGCGTATAACCCGAACGGGTAGTAAGACGCGGTGCTAATAATAATAATATTATATATATCTACAACGTAACACAAATAATACAGAAACATTTGATCAATTTTGGCCGCAAAGAAATATATTTGAATTTTATTAACTGTTCTTCCAAACAAAATATGTATACTAGACAATTAGGTCGACTTAAAGTTTGAATTAATTTTTACTGACAGGATAACTGGAAGAAAATACACTAGAATTTGCACGAATCTAATTACTAAGTTTGGTTGATAGTGTGTTTTTCTACTGAGCTAAAATGCAACAACGCCTTAGATGGGTAATACAGCTCGAACAAAACGTTGATTCAGGGTTCTGTTTTGTGTATTATATTTAAATAAAAAGGTAGACCAGAAAGACCACTCTACCATGTTTTTTTAAAGAAAAAATTTGTAAACTAATATTTAAAAAAATTAAACTTGTCTTAAGTTTGCTGTTGTCAAATGAAAAATGAATAAACTAAACAAAAAAAGACTCACTTCATTAAGTATTTTGATTCACGAGTGATTTTGTATATTATAATATTTAATAATATTTAGCACCGCGTCTTACTACCCGTTCGGTTTATACGCTTTAAGTACTAATTACTCTAATGGATAGAGAATTGGGAAGGTTGAATTAAATGACGTGAACCCGCATTTGCGTGGAGGGAGAGTGAAAAACCATTTAGGAAAAACCACCCCCAGTTCACCCGACCGTGATTCGAACCTCGATCTCCCCGTCCTCAGTGGTTGAGCTCAACACGGCAAGCGCGCTAGCCAACTACGCCACCGAGGCGGGTTTGTATATTATAAATTATCTCAATTAATTGTCGGTGAACTGTTCAATTTAGGTAATTGATAAGTAGTTACTGCGACTTTATCTGTAGAAATAGTCTACATTAGCACCAAATCAGTTTCCTAAATTTTGTTCATTTCCAAATTAATATTTGATGGAATACAACAATAAACAAACTACGGTTTGTGATTGAATGACATCCATTTGGCTCGACATATTGTTTCGATTTTGTTAACGCAGTTAACCACGACGTGTGTAATTGAACCCGGGACCCCCGATGTGACATCCCATGTATTTACACAGTTTCAAGTTACAGTTTAATATAATTTGTTTCTCCTGGGAGATGGCGCAAACCACATTCAAAGTTGTGTACACTCGACTACCATAAATATGATAAGTATTGAAGTTATCAGATTGGTTACCTTAGGTATAATATTATTATTATTAGCACTGCGTCTTACTACCCGTTCGGTTTATACGCACTTACGCTAATGTGTAATGGTAGGGTGATTGTGAGATGAAATGGAGGACCTACAGTTTAACGTGGAATCCGAACCACGGTGGAGACCTGGCATTCCTCACATTCACAAGATGTCTTGTTAGAGGTGAAGGAAGAGTTTGGTAATCAGATAGATCTGTGCCGGGACCGAGGATTGAACCCCGGACGCCAGAATAGAAGTCTGACACCTTACCCCCTAGACCGTCAGGTCACCGGTATAGTATTATTTAAAGCTATATTCATCAAGCTAGTAATTATTTACAAACACTCTATATTATGACGGATTAAATGGTGAAGCTATTATAATTGATAATTAAAGGTATAGCCGCATATAACTATAATATTCTTTAAATTAAAAAATTACACATGGACACTGGCATCAAACCCGTGACCTTTGGCTTAGTACGCTAATGCTCTAACCACTGAGCTATTTAGGAATAATTGACGTACTAAACCAAAGACCCCGTGTTCGATTCCCGTGTCCAGGTATCATTTTTCAATTTAAAGACTATGATATTTAGATGGCTATAACCGTAATTAACAAATGTAATTGCATATCTATTTAATCACCCGCCTCGGTGGCGTAGTTGGCTAATGCGCTTGTCGTGTTGAAGCTCGACTGCTGAGGATGGGGAGATCTAGGTTCGAATCTCGGTCGGGTGAACTGGGGGTGGTTTTTTTCCTAAATGGTTTTCCACTCTCCCTCCACGCAAATGCGGGTTCACTATCACTTCCTCTAATTCAACCTTCCCAATTCCTAATCCATTAGAGTAATTAGTACTTAAAGCGTATAACCCGAACGGGAAGTAAGACACGGTTCTAGATATTATTATCTATTTAATCCATCATGACATGCTCATTCATGCAACTGTCATTCTACCATTGGAAGCGTAAAGACTTACCGAGTCGTATATGGTTGCGTTTTATCTGATAGCTCGTGATCTTAATTGATCATCCATATGTAACTGACAATTTCCGCACGTCCATAACAGACTCTGCCTTAAAATATGAGTGAAGAATGACCCTTGGATAACTCAGTGGTAAGATCATTTACTTACTAAGTCAAAGGTCCTGGGTTCGATTCCCGTGTCCAGGTGTCGTTTTTCAATTTAAAGAATACTATACATTGTGTTTAACGTCTTTGATTTTAAATCTTAAAATTGAAGAAATAAACTTTAGATTACGTTTTATATAAGGTTTTATTTCATTGAGTGTACTTGCAGCTGGCGTTGTCATTGGCTTCATATTTGGTGATCCGCAATGCGTCTCGTTAGGTCAAATGAGCTCATGATTGACAGGGAGTTTGTATTAGTACAATACTGGCTATTATTGGTCATACACTGAAACTAAGTCAATAATAGTTGCAACGTTCTCGATTAGTAAACGTTAATACTTGATTGAGGTTATGTCACTAGGACAAGTTGGCGATATATTTGTGTTTAATAAAACTAGTGTTTTTCACTAACATTTTGATAAATACACAATTTCATTTTTTTTAAATAATCAATTTCACTAACATTTTACTCAAATTTGTGGTGATGTGGACCTGATAATGAAGAAATATCTTATTATACTTGTTAAAAATTAGGATTTTGGGAGTTGTAACACTTTAGAAAACTTTAGATCAATTAGAGAGTTTATTTGAATACTATTTGATAACTTACTGGCCCCACTTCATAAACGGCTTTTAAATTATTATTAATAAAAAAATCAAATTAATCTAAAATTGGTTGTCTCCAATAACTTTTTTTTTGTATGCAAAATTGATTAATTATTTTAAAATCGTCTTCCTTTTTTCAATAAATATATAATTTATTATATGTGTGACAAACAAATTAGAAATTACTCGTAAATAGGGGTTTAGAATTCTGTTAATAGTCCTAAGATATACAAGATGTTTTTCGACGAGTGTCATTACTTTGTATATTACCCTTACAATTTTGAAAAGTACAAATTAATTAATTTGTATTAAAAAAATCGTAAGTCTACTTAACAGACAATAAGAAAACAAAGGTAATATCGTATATGTAATACATTTTATTTGAATAAAATAATATATTTGATTGGATTAATATTGGACGTCGTTTCATTTAATTTTCATAAGTTTTTTCCCTAATGGCTACAATAATATTTAAGATAGTTAAAAAATATTAATAAAGCCATAATAGATACTCAACCGTGGGCTAAAACCAACAATAACTAGTTTTTCCTAAAAAAAAACCCCGTGGCTAAAGGAATAACCTACGTATTAATTTTAAATTAAGAAAGAATAATCAAATAAACAACTACCTTTTTTTTGGAAGGATTCATTCTGTTCTTATATAAAATATTATTATTATTATCACCACGTCTTACTACCCGTTCTGGTTATACGCACTTACGCTAATATGTAATGGTAGGGTGATTGTGAGATGAAATGGAGGACCTACAGTTTAACGTGGGATCCGAACCACGGTGGAGGCCTGGCATTCCCCACATTCACAAGATGTCTTGTCAGAGGTGAAGGAAGGGTTTGGTAATCAGATAAATCTGTGCCGGGCCCCCAACACACAAGTCCTACACCTTACCCCTAGACCACCAGGTCACCTATATAAAATAGTTGTATCAAATCTCTTAAATTGTTGAATACTAATTAAAAAAAAATATATATATATATTAATACTAAAGAGACTATTTTACATGCCTACCTCTTTATTTTAATCTTCCTCCGAGTGTACATTTGATGCAATCTGTCCTAATTTAAAGTGAATGTTCATAGAAGGTTGCACTTGAGTGATTGTTCGCGCCTATTACACGCACAAGCAAGGCTGCTTTTAGCAACAATGACACACTGGATTATGGTCCCCCCCTCCTCCAATCGACAATTAGTTTTAACAATGGACTAGTAATTAGGCGACTTTGTTGGTTGAGTAAGGGCAAAAGGGGCACGGGGTTGATGAAAGTTCGACGCTGATGGCCTGAGCGGGCCTGTGACATCAAAAACTGATGGTTAACACGTGTTCACCTTTGGATCGGTGACCGGGAGGTATTTTAGGGCGCCACCATGTTTCTACTTGAAATTAAAAACGCAAATTTTAATTTGGAAATTATAACTAAACCAAATAGTATTTCCACCAGAACAAATTGTTATGAAAATAACATAGGTAAAATATAAATGCAACTTGATTTTTTCCACTATTTTTTTCATTATGTCTTACTACCTGTTCAGGTTATACAAATAAATCGTAATTACTTTACTTGAGGTAAGGATGATGAAAAGAAGCACTTTAGAGGTAATATAGCCGCATTTGCTTGGATGGAAAGTGGGGAACCATTTAGGAAAAACTAACTTGTGGTCCCGACTGGGGTTTTAATTACGATCTCCCCATCCTAAGAGAGCGAGTATAGCACGAGAGTGACACCTTAGACCATTCGGCCACTGAATCGGGTTTTAAAATTAACTAACTATATATATAGTGTTTAGAAACACCCGTATATATGTTTTTTTCTTTCATGAGGGCCAACATTTCTTTACTAAACTACCAGAAATGTTTCTTTAAATCATTTTTTATATTAATTTAATTAATAATATCTCATAAATAAAATATATGCATGAAATTTTCATTTTTAGGAGAGGGATATGTTTATTAATTATAATCATAATAAATACTTTAGTTTTTAAATAATCTTATTAGATTAAGTTTTGTGATTTACCTAAATAAAAGCAGATGAATTTGCTAAGCATTAATTTATATAACACACAGCCAAGCTTATTTTAACAAACAACAACAAAAAAATCTCAAAAATCTTCTTTGTGCTAAAAATAAAATTCGTAAATATTCCGAACGGGCACTAAGACATCTTGGCTTTTAACCTAAAATTGAACTACTCTCTATGTTAAACAGCTGTTTTATAATCTCGCACACGTTTTATTTTATATTCATGAGTGTCTATAACGATTTAAAATAACACCGAATATATTCTATCTACCACACAGTCTATCGTGTATGCGGTAGTCATTTTGTTGAACAATTAATTATTTAGTAAATTTTTAGAGTTTAAAGTCCGGAGCCTTTAGAAATGAGTATAAGAACCTACTAGCCTTTATGAAAATTAAGACTTTTTTTTTAGTTTTAGTTTATAAAATTTACCCTCCTGTTAGCAATCACATATTTTCGTTCTACATTGTATTACTAAGAATACATACATGTATCGTTGAAGAAACTAGTTTGATAGCTCATTATATTCTTTAAGATATAAGGCACAAAGCATATAACAATATTTGTTTACATAAGATATACAATATATAACCTCTATATAAACCACGGGTATTAGAGGGTTGTTAGTAAGTCTTAAGGTGGGATGGAATTAAATACGAGCCCGGACTATTATTTTTTACAGTTTTAATAACAAAAATATTCCTAAGGCACAAATTCAATAACAGTTGGGATTATAAACACTTTGAAAATAATGTCGTTAACTCGCCCCCCTCCCCCGTTTTTTAGCTTAAAGTAATAAGATACACGTAAAAGCCTTATATAATCAACATTTCAGGGGTTTATCTCTGTTATTTATATTATTTATTTGATATATTTTCTGTAGATGTCATGCCTTGAACCGTGGTATTGTTCAGATATATTTTTTTTCAGCATTTATCTGAAAGATCCTAAAGTTAAAAAATTGACTTTGTCTTATTTATGCGTTAAGAGACGTACTTTTCTACTACTAAGTAACGTAACCGCCAGATACTAAATATCGGCTACGTTCCTTACAGAACAGCGTTGCCAGCTTTCATCCGTTTCATTACTGCCAGAATATTTCCCTAATTATATAGGGTGGCCCTATTATTAGGTGTTCTGTCTTTTTATTGGTTCGTTGCCTGGTCCAAATTGAGCTCTCTGACATGTACAATTTAACAGCTTCCATTTTTAGATCATGAAATGTAATCTTCTTTCCTCGTTAAGGTCACCCGTATTTTACATTCGTCGTCATCCTGGTCCCTTTAAGGCTGCCTTACTCAAAAATCCACTTCTTTTTATAAAATGGCCCATCCAGTTAGACCTTCTTATTAGAATATACTCCATAATAATTGTTCTCTTTTCATTGACTCTTCGCCGACCCTACTGACATAGTAAATTGTTATAACGCCGTGCGATACTTTATAGCTGCAACCTGCTCTACGCTTCAGTACTGCAAGAAGTTTTCAATATCTAGTAAAAGACGGTAGCCCTACTGACATAGTAGTTGTGCATAACGCCGTGCGATACTTTATAGCGGCAACCTGCTCTACGCTTCAGTACTGCAAGAAGTTTTCAATATCTAGTAAAAGACGGTAGCCCTACTGACATAGTAGTTGTGCATAACGCCGTGCGATACTTTATAGCGGCAACCTGCTCTACGCTTCAGTACTGCAAGAAGTTTTCAATATCTAGTAAAAGACGGTAGCCCTACTGACATAGTAAATTGTTATAACGCCGTGTGATACTTTATAGCGGCAACCTGCTCTACGTTTAAGTATGGAAAGAAGTTTTCAATATCTAGTAAAAGACGGTAGCCCTACTGACATAGTAGTTGTGCATAACGCCGTGCGATACTTTATAGCGGCAACCTGCTCTACGTTTAAGTATTGAAAGAAGTTTTCAAAACTTAGATATGGTGAACCTTCTGACACAGCTCGTGGTAGCACTATTTTATTATTTTATATATACTTCATTCCCGGTAGGAGTTTACCTCTGAAAGGTCTTTTTTCTTACCAATATCCTACTATATAATAGATTTCTGGTAGGGAAAAAAGTCCTTTCCCAGGTAAACTCCTACCGTGAACGAACTTTAGGCAGCCTACTGATTGCATGAGTTAATATACTAGTGTTTAGTTAGAAAATACACGCTCAATGGTATTCGCGCCGTAAAAGGGTCACAACATGCAACATACTGAATCACTTGTTGCAATGCAAATATCTGGTTCATGCAACCTGGCATGAAACCATGTGTTTTTAATGTATTAAACATATATATATATATATATATATATATAATTAGGACACGGTCGTATTTATATAATTTTATCTTTATAGTTTCTATATAGCTAAATTAATCAGATTGAAATATTTTCTAGTGAGGTTTTAATGTAATTTTTAATTGAAATAAAATAATTTATGAATATATATATATATTTAATTAAACATTTCCCTAAATTGAACTAAAATAATTCAATCGTATTTATTGTGTATTCACGGTAGCTGGCACAATCTCGACCAATATTAAATGAATTAATAAATCCATATAACCTTGGTACAGTAAAACCCAATACTGCAGATTTTTTTATAAAGCTATAAATAAACCCTATTGCAAAAATAATAATAATAATAATAATAAAATATCTATTAAGTACATTTTACAAGCGAGAATAAAACCTAAATTATCAAAGGTCAATTTTTAATAAAGCCATACCCAACAATAAAAATAAAAATAATATAAATCAGTATTAGTTACATTAAAATTTAATCAAACCAATAACTCAACAAAACTAATAATAAAAATTACCTCTGCTTGTTTGCCCCTTATATATATATATATCTGTGAATGTCGTGTAGAAAACGAATCAATTCCTTAGTTATCTGTTACATTTATTTTGAGGAAGATAATATGTGTCGTCCTATTATCAATGTGTTTGAAAAATAACTTAGTGGTTTATTTATGGCTGTAAAAATAAAATAGGGGCGAGGAGATTAACCTTCGTGTAATTATTGGGACTGGATAGTCGATTTGTGACCACAAAGAGCATGCGTAACTACTTTGAGTGAGGTAACAAAAGTATCCTGACACGGTAAAGTCACGGGTTCGACAACGAGTTATTACTTTCTATCCACCCGGGTTAATCCTTCCAACCACGTGGTGTACACCTCCACGAGCAAACGTTCATCGTTCGCTTGTCACAAACAAGAAACACGTTCAATGCCCTATACCCCCCTCCCTCCCCCTATACTGTCTTACCACCTATCCGGTATATTCCGAATTTAGGGATTCTCGTGGGAAAAAAAAATTCCCGTTCCTGACCCGATTATCGGGAAACATTTCTGTGATCCCGAGAATTTCCCGAATTTTTTTTTTTCTCCTCATGTTCAATTTACTTTTAAACTTGCTTTTCATGTTTTCTTTATTATTTAAATAAAAATATGTATTTTAACCTATTCTATATTTAAATTTAGATTTAATAAGTATTTCATAAATGTTAATAATTTAAGTAGCTTAAGTTATAACAAAAGTATTAAAAATTGCCTAAATTTTCAACTTTATGTATATGACAAAATAGATGGTTGGATTCAAAATTATACTGATGGTTTTGCTTAGGGTTTAATAGTATAATTACGAGCTACTACAAAAATATGATGTGAAAATTGTTTTAGTGAGGAATACTTAGCTATTTGCTCGACTGGTACCACTCGCGACCCCCCTTACAGACTCGAACCCGGTACCCTGGGCCTACCGGTTGCCCTCTAGCACAAGTGCCCGATGTTCCTAGTCCGCACGGTCTCAATGACGGGCAGAGTGACCACCTCTGGAGTAGATCTCGATGTGTCAGCCCCGATCGTCCTAAATCGGAACCCTTTTATGGTTCAATTCGGTCCAGTTGCCGAGCACAACGGGGGACAAGTTGTTATGAGTTGTCAGCATTCTTTCCTAATGTTTACTAACTCATCAGCACAACAAGTTAACTAGGCCAGTTGCCCTAATGACCTTATTGTGTCGACGGGCCTATAAACATTAATAATAATAATAACTAGACCAGTTCTTTCAGTCACTTGGTTTCAACACTGTTATGTTAGTTTTAAATAAACAATCTAGGGAAAGGGTTATTACAATATTATATATATGTATTATTTTGGTCAACAGTCGGTTGCACAAGTGAACGGTTGGGTTGCGAATAGGAGTCAACACTTGTTCACAGTGGTGTGTCACCCTACTGGTCAATTATTTTTTGCTAAGCCGCCTCCCAAAGGACACCGAGCAAGCATAATACCACTCATATGTCTGTCATTGGCAGGTCATATTTCACCCCTCCTTTCCGTCACTACCCCTATCTGCCCTGGCGGATACACTGCGATATGACGTCATGGCTCATAGAATTAACCCCCCCCCCACACCATTCCCAAAGCTTTTGTTTTTCTGAGGTTGCGGTTAAGGGTGGCGCAAAAGGTGGGGGTGGCGGGGGTAAGGGTTAGAAATGTCACTCGTTTTAATATAAGGACTAAAGCTCTAAAACCCGCCACCGTGACACAAAAGGACTGAACCTTTATATTGAAAATTCAACCCGGCGTCTTTTTAGCGGTGGATTGTACACAAGTCCACCCCTTCCCCCACGTTAAAAAAAAAGAAGGAAGGGGTAGATTTTTTTTTCTTCTTCACTATCATAATGGAACGTTGGGACGCTATTTTAACGTTGTCGTAATATATCATGGTGTGTCCTCTGAACGTTGAAAGGAAAATAATGGACGATGATGTATTATGGGGTGTTAAATTAAGGGGACATTTAGTTGAGGAAAAGAATGTATTTAGTTTGAGAGTGAAGGCAAAGGAGAAGATTTAAGGGTATCACCATGAGATGAAGAACGTGGTGAATTTTAGTGACCTGGAAAGTTGGTTTTCCATAGGAACCGTTGTCAGGTTTGTTTTATCGGAAATACAGAAAAAGAGACAAGGGCAAGAAATTGAATTCTATCCGGAAAGTAAAAGTTAGTTCACTCTACTCTACCCTCTTTCCGAATTTCATCAAGAGAATTGGTTTCCATCCTAGCCCGACGGTGGAAATAACTTCGTCTCTGTGTGGAACGGAAACTTTTCAACCCAGTGACCTCAACTCGAACGTACAACACCCTCTCCCTTTTACACCCCCCGATAAAACCTAAATGTTTGTTGGTTTTATTGTCTCTGAAATATACTTTCCTATATAAACAATTATTTCTAACACTTCTTTTATAGTACTCATCGTCTAACGATACGTAAGGGTTTTCTCATATTTATACTAATGGAACCCGCCTTGGTGGCGTAGTTGGCTAACGCGCTAGTCTTGTTGAGCTGCTCGACTGCTGAGGACGGGGAGATCGAGGTTCGAATCTCGGTCGGGTGAACTGGGGGTGGTTTTTCCAAAATGGTTTTCCACTCTCCCTCCACGACAATGCGGGTTAACTTCCTCTAATTCAACCTTCCCGATTCCTATTCCATTAGCGTAATTAGTACTTAAAGCGTATAACCCGAACGGGTAGTAAGACGCGGTGCTAAATATTAATAATAATATACTAATGGAGAATTAATGAATAAGGTAAAAAGTCGGTGACCTGACGGTCTAGGGGTAAGGTGTCAGACTTCTATGCTGGCGGCTGGGGTTCGATCCTCGGTCCCGGCACGGATTTATCTGATTACCAAACCCTTCCTTCACCTCTGACAAGACATATTGTGAATGTGAGGAATGCCAGGCCTCCACCGTGGTTTGGATTCCACGTTAAACTGTAGGTCCTCCATTTCATCTCACAATCACCCTACCATTACACATTAGCGTAAGTGCGTACAACCCGAACGGATAGTAAGACGCGGTGCTGATAATAATAATAATAATAAGGTAAAACTTAGAAGTCGTGTACACAACGTTTGGCGTGTATGGAAGATTGATACCATATATATTCAGGAATAAAAACACCTTATTACAACCAGAATGGATTTGAACCCCAAACAACTATTATTTTATTGTCACCAGAAATTCAGACAAGATTAGATTGATGCCATTGTGTGCATGACCACCAGTACAGGAAATGTATGTTAAAAAAAAATAGTATTTTATAACCACGCAGTTTGATAAACAATTAAGTAAATTTTATTATAATTATTACTAACGAGCACCCGCACACTTTTAACAATCAATTAAAATGTTTTTACCAGAACGTGTTTTAAACCTTTTATGTTTATGTTTCTTTAAACACCCTTTCTAGTTTTTTTTGATGGATTTAATCTTTTTTCACCACGTATTTGAACCCATTCATTCTAATTATATCTGAACTTGTATGAAAGGAAAGTGGGATCTATTTATGAAAAAAAAAAGTCAGTAAATCCAACTTGGATTCAAACCCCTAACTTCCACGTCACAGGCAATCCAGCCCAACACACGAGTGACAAGTTAGAACAGAGTTTTTCAAACTTTTCTCCGCCGAAGTTATCTCAGTCTTTGTGAGGCAGTTTTAGAATATTATTTATTTATTTTTCACAATATGAAATAACATCACTAATTAGGGTTCCCAATTTTTTTCAAATATGAATAAAGGACATTTGCCAAAAGAGCACCAAGATAATGTGATTTTTTTCCATTTGTTTTATACTGTTAAAATTTAACTTTATTAAACGAATGTTCATAATATTTGTGTAATTTTTTTTATGAGAGCTCCAGTAGATAATTTTTTTCTGGTGCAAGGGCTTTTTCGGTTTAAACCGTTTGGGAATCCCTGCGTTAAATCATGTGACCACTCATTGTAGGGATTGTAGTGTAATTAAAGGAGCCCCCTTCTACTTTGTCTTAGAAAGCACATGATGAGATATAATAATTATTATTATTAGCACCGCGTCTTACTACCCGTTCGGGTTATACGCACTTACGATAATGTGTAATGGTAGGGTGATTGTGAGATGAAATGGAGGACCTACAGTTTAAAGTGGAATCCGAACCACGGTGGAGGCCTGGCATTCCCCACATTCACAAGATGTCTTGTCAGAGGTGAAGGAAGGGTTTGGTTATCAGAAAAATCTGTGCCGGGACCGAGGATTGAACCCAGGACCCCCAGCACAGAAGTCTGACACCTTACCCCTAGACCACCAGGTCCCCGACATGAGATATAATTAATGACTGTCAGAATAACAGCCTAAACTTCCCGACTGGTCTAAGGTGTCGCTCTCGTGTTAGACAGGCCTGCATATGATGGGAGATTGGTGTTCGAATCCTGGTCGGGTCTACCTTCCAATGGTGGTTTTTACTAAATGGTTTTCCATTCGCCTCCTCTTAGACGTTTCCTTCTTCATCCCTAGACCATTAGGGTAATTATTGAATATGCTTATAGACTGGACAGGTAGTAAGACACGGGAATTTAAAAAAAACATAAATAAAACACGTACGTTTTTTGGTTGTAATTTTTTTTACCAAAATAAATCAATTGCTATAACTTACATTTTATTTTTTCTCCTCGCTCTTTGTTTATGGGTTTGCAAATCCAGGTGAGTTGGGGGTTGAGGGTGGAGGGGGGATGCAACCGTTCCTTTCCATTAGAGTTGGATTGGAAAGAAGAAAATAAAGTTATTTGGGACGTAGAAGATACATTTCTCTATGTAGTAAGTTGGGAGCTTTAATACCCCCTGGTGCCATCTTAGGTCCCTTCGACCTTGTCTCCTCCTTTATTGGATGTCAAAAGAAAAAAAAATGCCCTCCGCTTTATTCCATTTCTTCATGTTTGACCTGTAGTTGTCATTCTTTTCTTACGATCCTTTTATTCTTCTTTCTTATTTCCATTGACATACTTTGTGGATCTTCCCTTTCTCTCCATATATTTACATTTCTTCTACTTCGACGCACGCGCGCGTGCACACACACACACACACACACACACACACACACGTGCGTGCAAACAGATGGTAGAGTTTACCTCCACCCCAAATAAAGAGAGTGTTTACTCTTTCAAGTGGAAGGTACTCATTTGAAATCTTGATCCAAACAAAGTTTCATGAAAAAAAAAGAGATACACATTCTTCACCTATTTCTATTTTTTTATCCGACCTGAGGCATTTAGATTAATCACCATATAACAGGATTACGTCTTTTTTTGTGAGGGTTTAAAAGGAATATTGACAGTCAACACTAGGTCAGAGGGAAAACAAACACATATAGAAACTTACAAATTTAAAAATTATAATTTTTATATCAAGTTGGGGTTTACAATAATTGAATCAGTTTACACGGATATTTGTGGCAAATAACTCAAAAACACTCTCTTATAAAATATCTACACAGTAAAAACTCGAAGAAAAAAAGGCGTAAAAAAATAAATATTTAGAAAAGCCATTTAGGAAAAAATTACTCTCATAACACCAAGCTGAGATTCGAACCCCAATTTCCCCGTCACCGGCGAACATGGTTAGATGACCTAAGTGCAGTACCGGTACGATTAATAATATTTAAAAAAATAAACTGAGTACACGTTTTACTCTGAGATACTATGAACTTGTTTACATAATTTTTATAAACAAGCGTTAGCTCTAAACGCTTGATTACTATCAATGCTATATCCTTCTTCACTTAAGGTCCATGATCCATTCTCTTCCCCCCCCCCTTGCCCCTCCCCTTCCCATGCTCATCTCTCGTTTATGTCTCAGTTTTCTTTCATAATGTCTTCGTCCTTATTCTCTTCTTTGTCTTATCCTAGTATTTGTTCTAATCTCCTCGTAATGAAAAGGTAAGGGTTCATTAAAGTCCTCCCGAGGAGCGGTTTAGAGAGAAGAGAGGTTAAAAAAAAAAAGAGTTGAGTTTTGTAATTGTAATTTATTTCCCGTCCGTGTCTCGTAAGTAGCGGGTCGAGTGTCTACTTCTTTAGGCCCCCGACAAACTTTTCTACTTTAACTCAAATCTTAACTTTCTAGAGTTTTAATCTCTTGTTGCAAGTTTAAGTGCTTCCAACTTTTGCGCTACGAAAAATTAGGCTTTGTTGTTGTTGTTGTTGTGATGGCTCACCTTAAGTGTGTTAAAATATACTAATCTAATTTCTAGTCACTGCCAATGAAGGGGTAATTTACCTCTAGTTTGACATAATAAATAAATAATAATAATTAAGCCAACCAACCACCCTTTATTTTTCTTCCACATAAACAACTCAGACTAAGAGAAAGTGTCCGAACGCTCCGGCTTCGACTAGCCTGCTTTTCTGGTGAAAGTGGGATCAGGTAAAGATTATTATTAGCACCGCGTCTTACTACCCGTTCAGGTTGTACGCACTTACGCTAATGTGTAATGGTAGGGTGATTGTGAGATGAAATGGAGGACCTACAGTTTAACGTGGGATCCGAACCACGGAGGAGGCCTGGCATTCCCATACATTCACAAGTTGTGATTAATACACGTCTTGTCAGAGGTGAATGAAGGGTTTGGTAATCAGATAAATCTGTGCCGGGACCTAGGATTGAACCCCGGACCTCCAGCACAGAAGTCTGACACCTTAACCCTGGACTACCGGGTCACCTATCTGGTTAAGAATACCAGGCGCGTGTGCTAAGGGGTATTCGCCTAAATATTTCCCACTATTTTGTTTTCAGCACCGTTTTTTTATTACCCGTTTGGGTTATACACTTAAGTAATAATTACGCTAATGGTTTTAGGAATCAGTAAGGTTATATTTATAGGAAGTTTACCCACATTTGCGTGGAGGGAGAGTGGAAAACAATTTTATATAAACTCACCCTCGGTACATACGACCGAGATTAGAACCTTGATCACCCCGTCATCGATAGTTTAGTCTATTGTGAGAGTAGCTTCTTAGGTGAGCTGGTGGTCTAGGGGTAAGGTGTCGGACTTCTGTGCTTGGGTCCAGGGTTCAATCCTCGGTCCCGGCACAGATTTATCTGATTGCCAAACCCTTCCTTCACCTCTGAAAAGACGTGTATTAATCACAACTTGTGAATGTATGGGAATGCCGGGCCTCCTCCGTGGTTCGGATCCCACGTTAAACTGTAGGTCCTCCATTTCATCTCACAATCAGCCTACCATTAAACATTAGATTAAGTGTGGATAATCTGAATGGGTAGTAAGGCGTGGTGCTAACAATAATAATATCTTAGACAATGCGGTAGTCAAACGAAGCGGGTTTCCCAATTATCCTCCACGAAAATTAGGATGCATTGATTCCTTCGGCATCTTAGCTGCAAGAGGGTAAATTTGAGTCTAGCTGAATGGGTAGTAAGACTTGAACACAATAAATACTTTTCTACACATTAATTTATTGAGGGAAATCTTGGCATTATAATCGTTAAAGAGTGAATCAAGTTTAGGCCTATTATATATATATATATATATATATAATACATATATATATATAATACATATACCGCCTAAAGTGATATGCACAGGGTCTAAGGCTCTAAGCCATCAACTTCATCTCGTCTGATAATCATGGGAAGTCTGTGGTTTGAATTCCGCCGAGTGTACAAAGTGTGGTCTTGGTGGTTTTTCCATCAGTTTTTCACACTTTCACCGTGTAAATATGGTTATATTTAATCTTAAATTATACTTTCCACATCCTACCATATTATTATGATACAAGGACTTACTAACGTTTTAATCAAAACGAGATTTACTGTAAGTTAATCTATTAGTTTAATATATTACATAATAACTATATATTTTTATTTTATAGCTGATGAATGTTGACAAATATTACGCGTAACAATTATTGTTTTACTGAGCGTGGTGATTGTCAGAGCTTTGTTAATATGATAATTACGAGTACCATCAATTCCAATATTAGTAAGTTTTAAGGGAGGTTGATTGGGTTGATGAGTGTGATTAAGAAGGAATGCACCTACATTATTGATGTTGAAGATATAGAATCCATTGTGTGGAAAATATTTCTAATCAAATCCTGCCGATAAATGAACAAAGATAGAGTTATTAAAACGAATAATAAAATAAACCAGTGTATGTTCAGATTACACTCTGACCTTTCAGATCAGGTTAATGATTGCATAATGGTCCCCATAGTAGAGGTTGAATACTCGGATAAAAATAAATAGTCAAACATAGATAAAACAAAACAACAAGCAAAGGCCTGTCCATGTGGGCTGCGTCAAGAAGACGTGACGCGGGGGGGAACTTCCTATCAACTGTTGATCACTTTCTTCACCGATGAAAGTTTCGGCGAACACCGAAGTAAGAAAAGCCTCTCTCACCCCCTTCCCTCCGGCTACTCCCCCCCCCCTCTATCATCAGAAGTGGGAGGGTAACTTGCAGGGTTTCAGTTCCTCGTCAAGGAAACTACCGGGGGGAGAGGGGGGGTCCCACTGCGACGAGGGAAACCTGTTAAGAGGCAAGACTGACTCCCAACTTGGTTCTGCAGCCGAGTAAGAAGTTTTACTCATCTCGGAGAGAGAGAGAAAAGTTCACCTCAGTCGCAGTTCGCGGTTTATTAACTCGTGACCGTGTTCTTTTCCCTTCCTTCTTTTTTCTCTTGCTTCTTTCTTTGCTCCAGAAGAAAGAGAAGGGAAGGAGAGGTATGATTGTGGAGATTGTAGAGTAACAGTACCCTTCAACCAACCCCTCAAGTCTCTCTCTCTTTCTCTCTCTCACACACACACACACTTGTGCCTTCGTGAAAAGCCGATATGATTCCCTCAATCTTAAAATAAATTAGTCAACTTTTTTTTTTGTGAAGTACACTCCGTTTACTCTTAACCTGACGGGTACTATGTATAATATACCATAGTGGATGAATTCAAGGTTAGCATCCTATCTTGCAGGGTAAGCGAAGGATGTATCACCATTTTACAATTTTGAAAGAAACCCCTTCAGTAAACCCGGTCTATATTTGAATCTCGACCTCCCCGTCTAGTCTTCCGCGAGGGTAGCGCGTTAGACTATGCGGCCACCGAGATAGGTATTTGTTTTATCGATTTTTTATAACCTGTAACCGAAGTTTAAGATAACACACTGCGTTAACTATAATCTAATTAGTGGTTTTCATAAGAATTAAAATAATAGCTTTCAACAATCACACAATTCGTTTCAAGCTAGAGAAAGTACTAGTGGTAACACATTAGAACTTATTCCCTTCTCTGGATATAAATTTTCTACTATATTTTAATATATGTTGGGCGTTAAGCATATATGGAAAGCATTATGGCAAAAAAGGTGGTGCCATTTTTATACTAGCGCCAGAGAGGATTCGTGTCCTATATTGTAGGGGTTTCCAACTTAAAATTATTGGCCGAGGACTACAGTTGAATCTTTTAGTCAAGTGGTGGGAAGGGTGCATTATTATCATCTTAGGGGGTAGAAAAAAAAATAGGACTCACGCAAATACTAAAAATATTATTAAAATAGAGCTCAATTAAGTGGTGGCTGCATGGTCTAAGACATCACTCTAGCAATAGATTAGACTGCCGATGACGGAGGGATCGTGGTGCGGGTGTACTTTTTTTTCCTGAGTGGTGTCTCAACTCTTTTTTTCCACGCAAATTTGGGTACACTTCACCTGAATTAAACCCTACTAATCCTTAACCCATTGGCGATATTAGTACATAGGTGTACATCCCAATCGGGTAGGAAGACGCGGTGCTAAAAAAAAAGTTTATTACTGAATGAACAACAGTTAGACCTTTCTTGGATTTTTCCACGCAAGTAAAATATTACCATTTCATCATCATTATCATCACCATCATCAACTGTGTCCAGCCTGTGATCGGATTAGCTTAGTAAAATGCCTCCATCTTCCTTTTTTTCCTACACCATTCTTCTTCCTTTAATTGTCTTCTCATCTCGCTTGCATACATTCTGTTATCTGCTTATCTATTTCTCCCATCTCCTTCTTGGACTCCCTTGCGGTCTTTTCCTTACACACTTCATTTCCATCATTTTCTTAAGCATTCTTTCTTTTTCCATCCTCATGACATGACAATACCATATGTCTCGCTCATGTACTCCCTGTACCTCCACTCTCTCCTAGATAACTTCATTCCTAATCTTGTTTCTCCTGGTGACAGATAACATGCTTCTAACAAACTTTATTCTCGTGGCTTCCACTTTCCTAGTCTCTCTTACATTCAATGTCCATGTTTCTTCAGCATGTGTGACAATGGGTACAAAGTACGCCCTTTACAACACTTCTTACCCTTCGAGGGCACTTGCTTCTATTTTCCATAGCAGGTTTCTTATATAACAACTCTCCCCGTTTATTTTCCGTTTCTTGGCAAAAAACATCAATTTTACTGCGGTATATTAGTTTCCCAAGAAACTTTATGGTTCGCAAGAAATAAAAAGAAGAATTCATTGCGGGTCACTGGTTTAAAACCCCTGCTATAGTGAATTCGAACCCAGGACTCTCCGAACTTGCTAGACTCTAAACCATTTGTGTCAACAAACTTAAAGTTTTCCCCTGTCACTCACACGGCAGGGCTGCGGCCAGACACCATTACCGGTCCCGACCACGTTTTAACTGCCCCTCCCCTCCCTCCCGCCCTCTTAATCACGCCCCCTATCTATCCCCCTTTAAAAATATCGATCAAGTCCGCTTGAAGCAGAGCTGGTGGGTTTTGAACCTAGGCTCGAACTACGGGGGCTGTACGTTGTGGTTCTGATAGCTAGTGTCGCTTGTTTCCCTACCAACTTTCTGTGCTCGTACATTATTGAACTGACTCGGTTTATGAACCCACCCCCCAGGGTGACAGAGGGAGCCAGTCATTGCAATAATAAATTCAAATTTTTGGTTCACCGGGTATGGCTATTGTGGAAGATATTGGGGTCGCGTTTCGGGTTTGCCGACAAGGGGAAGGGTGGTATGATGGGATTTGGGACTGGCATACACCCCTCACCTCCCTTGTGTGGTATAGGTTTAGACTGGTGATAGTGTTTTTATGTTGTTTTTTGTTTTAGTTTTTTTTTTGCCACACGCCCGAATTTGAGAACCGCATTTTGTTGGGGTCTAAGGATGGGGCTGGAGTTTGGACGCATGTGTTCGTTAATTCTTTAAATAGTAGCGCTTTTATGGGTTTTTTTTGTTTGTGACGTTTTATTTATTCACGTTTTGTGGGTGGTCTTCACGCTACCATACACCCACGACTGTATTTTGGGTTATCTCTTGGTCATATTATGGCGTCACATGATGACTATTGATCATATACTGAAATATTGATAATCAAATGTGGCACATAATATAGATACTAATTTAGTTACAATATCACCAATTGGCGACCAGGGTCATCGTCATATAAATTAGTTATAATTTTTTGTGTATAAATCTCTCTAAACAATATAGGATAGTGCATTTTTCTAAGGGGACATTGATTAATTTTTTCTTAAATTTAATTTTTTTTTTTAAAGATAATAGTGTAAAACCTTACTTTCTCAGCAAACAAAAATCTATTTGGTTTCGAAATAGGTAACATACAGGAAAAACAACCTGCCTTTCAGTATTTTCGCTTCCCCTAAATACTCCCACTGATGGTCGTACTGTCTAGAACGTCATTCATGCAATATACTGAATTTTCAGGGATGGGTAGGTCGATTCTAGACTCTCGATTGAGTTTCCCTGGAGGTGATTTTACAAATATTATTAATCACCGAGGTTTTCTCACCATTTCTCCATTGTAATAGGGGATGAATTCCCTTCACGCTGCCCTCTTAGACTTTACCCCTTATAATCAGTCGGTAATATCTTTGACGCACTAAATATACTAATAAACACAAACTTATCCAAGGATGCCGACTTTATGCTTTCGTTAATTAACTTCAACCAATTTAATAATAATAATATTTAGCACCGCGTCTTACTACCCGTTTGGGTTATACGCTTTAAGTACTAATTACTCTAATGGATTAGGAATTGGGAAGGTTGAATTAGAGGAAGTGAACCCGCATTTGCGTGGAGGGAGAGTGGAAAACCATTTAGGAAAAACCTCCCCCAGTTCACCCGACCGAGATTCGAACTTCGATCTCCCCGTCCTCAGCAGTAGAGCTCAACACGACAAGCGCGTTAGCCAACTACGCCACCGAGGTGGGTACCAATTCAATAAAGTGAGCCAGATGAACAAGGGCTAATTTTTAAAAATTTATTCAAGGTGTTTAACATGAACTTTCTCACGCTCAGCACCGCGACTTGTAAACTAGCTTAAAATTAATGTAGTACAAACACAAAACAGGCCTGTAAATTATGACCGAGAAATGGGAAAACCACGTTTTACCAACGATTTTCGGCCATTCCAGGAACCGAACCCGGGACCTTTAACTCAGCAGACATGCACGCTCTAGACTAAGCTAAGGTGTCGGAACAAGCAAGGACTAGTCAAATTGGAATGTCATATCGAGGCATATCTCATTGATCCCACTAATCGTGCTTTGAACTAATGTTTTCACCGAGTGCACCCCACTACCCCCATTTTATTTATCATCCTCCACCCCCTTAACACTAGTACCTGTGTGATTTTGTCGTCACCCTCTGTTGGCATTATAACATTTCACTGAGAGAGATGATGACTGATCATATAGATTCACATCGACCCTATTGTTTGGTCAAATGGCAATCTGATTAAAAACGAATATCCATAAAACGAGAGGGATTCTGATCATAAAGAGTTTCGACGAATTGGGGAGGATATTTTTGCCTGATACTCTCATCGAATTTGGATGGAAATTGATGCACAAATATACTTCACCCCCCCCCCCCCATGCCTTTCACTTCCCACGTGGGTCAGCCATTGATTGGATTTGATGTGGAGTAATGTTTGTCCAATATCGGCGTTGATTGGATATTGGATTGGGTGAATGAGGTGGAGGTAGAGAATGTAGTTTCAAATTTGGGGGAACTTTATGTAATTGTTGTTTAGTGGTGTAATTCTAGCTTGTCATTTGTGCTAATTTTACAAAATACAACTTTTCATATTAGCTGTTTAGTAGTTCGGGCTTACCATTAATTTAGTACGTTTTTTTTTTAACTTTTCATTTGTGTGATAAATTTACAATGCAGTTTTACTTTACAATAGCTTTCATATCGCTCCATTTGAAGCATTGTGATATAAATTGTATCCGTAAAAATGTAATGGTAGTTACAGTATTAACACACATTTTCTACGATTGTATACATTTTATTAACATTAATACTTTTTCATAGTTTCCGAGAGCATTTTATTTATTCTGAGAAAACATGGATACAAAATTGGTGACTGCATTTATTAAAGCTGGATACACTTCGGTGGTTGCATGGTCTAAGGCGCTACCCTCGCAGTAGACTACCCTGCTGGTGACGGGGAGATCAAGGTTCAAATCTTGGTCGGGTGTATTGAGTTTTTTTTTTCAAAATTGTTTTTCACTCTCTTACCACACAAATGCAGATAATTTTTTTTTTATAAATATACCCTTCCTCATTCCTGAATTTATTAGATTAATTAGTAGACATACAAAGGTGACCTGGAGGTCTAGGGGTAAGGTGTCAGACTTCTATGCTGGCGGCCAGGGTTCAATCCTTGGTCCCGGCACAGATTTATCTGATTACCAAACCCTTCCTTCACCTCTGACAAGACATCTTGTGAATTTGGGGAATGCCAGGCCTCCACCGTGGTTCGGATTCTACGTTAAACTGTAGGTCCTGCATTTCATTTCGCAATCACCCTACCATTACACATTAGCGTAAGTGCGTATAACCCGAATGGGTAGTAAGACGTGGTGCTAAAAATAATCTAAAAACATCTTACAGACACGCCGGCATATTTGGTCACAGTGTTTGATGAGTCAATATCGCAATACATTATAGACTCCAGTGACGGGGTTGTTAAAGGGGAAGGATGGGCGCGTTTTCCACTTGGTTTTTCCACTCTCTCTCCAATCGACATTGATGGTCTTGGGGTAAAGTGCTCACCTCAGGACCCGAAGTTCTTAGGTTCAAACCCATCTGGGGGTCGACGAATTTTTCTTGAGCTATAAAATTCCATAGTACAACTTTCTTCTGAGGGGAAGTAAAGCCGTCGGTCCCATGTTGAGTGTGGCATGTAAAAGAAACAGCTGGAACGTGTCTGAAAATAATTTTCTTGGAAAAATTGGTAGGTCCTTTTGCTCTTGCTCATAGAAATTCTGGTATGCTGATATAATCATTTGGTCCAGAAAGTTTACGATAAATACTTAAATAAAAATCAGCTCCCCACACTAATATAGTTGCACTTCCTCTAAATACTCTTTCTCTTACATATTTTTTAGTTTAAGTCATTAATAACACAATTGTGTCAACATTGGTGGTCTTGGAGTGAAGTGCATGCCTCACAACCCGGAGCTCACAGGTTTAACCAAATCTAGACCGAATAATTTTTAATGGGAAGTAAAAATCCCTAGCACAACTTTCCTCGGAGGGGAAGTGTGTGTGTGTGTGTGTGTGTGTGTATATATATATATATATATATATGCTTTTTCACAAATGGAGTGGTGATCTGGCGTCCAGGGGTTAAGGTGTCGGACTTCTGTGCTGGGGGTCCGGGGTTCAATCCTTGGTCCCGGCATAGATTTATCTGATTGCCAAACCCTTCCTTCACCTCTGACAAGACTTGTATTAATTACAACTTTTGAATGTGGGGAACGCCAGGCCTCCACCGTGGTTCGGATCCCACGTTAAACTGTAGGTCCTCCATTTCATCTCACAATCACCCTACCATTACACATTAGCGTAAGTGCGTATAACCCGGACGGGTAGTAGGAGGTGGAGAGGGAGGGCGGCACTAGCCAGCCAAAGGGCACACGCCGCCCTGGATAGATGAGGAAGCATACAAAACCAACCTTCGAGCTGCACACCTGAAAAAGCTTAAGTTCGTTAATCGTAATATTAATATATAAAGTTGGTACGCATAAATTATAAAAAAATAAGTAAATTAATCAAGAAAACTGCACCTATTATGTTTAACAAACAATTAATTTGCAAGAATGAAATATATATATATATATATATATATACCACCACGTACTGCGAATATAAAATACTAATTAAAGAACATAAAGGGGCAGAGTAAAACATAAATAAAAAGGAAGGACGAAAGGGCTATGTGTCCTTTAGACAGTGACGTGACTTATTGTCGGAGAGCTTCCAAGCGAATGTGAACCTTAATGAAACGACTAATGTATGAAGAGACTAACGCCGGACTTTTTAAAACAGAAATTTTCTTTATGTAGCGTTCCTTTCTCGTTTGAGTTTTGAAATTCTCTCTACGTTTGTTTTTAGTAGATGAAAGGGGGATGTTAAAACGTCCTTTAGAAGAACGGTCATCTGAGAGGTTATAAGTTAAAGGGTAATGGCCTGGAACGCTTTGCAGGGTCGTTGTCCAGACTTTTTTTTAATATATATATATATATATATATATATATATATAGCTGTTCTCGTGATGTTTTGATGCAAGGAAAGGGTCAAGTAAGTCATATGAATGTGATTCTCGTTTACTTTTCTTGTAATCCTAGATCGTCGCACAGAAAATCATAAGAATTGACAGTTTGTTAAACAATCTGGAAAATATAAAATTGATAAAAATGTAAAAAAATATCTGATTTGATCTCTTTTTTTTTCACTCTATTTTTGAAAGCTACGCTCTTATTTATGCCTGCAGGAGCAAATTTTTAATCTTTAAATACAACATAAAAATAGTAATTTTATTATTTTTTAATTTTAGTAAGTTATTATGGTTATTTAAATTTCCATACGTGAGTCCGTTTGAGACACAATATTTTGGAGGAAACAATTTTCACACCTTTAGAATTTTTTTATCATATGTATAGGCTCAAAATGTTCTCCCTTGAATTAAATGTGTACTTGTTGGTGATATGTGGTAACATAAAGTTAGTTAAAAACTATTTTGCTAGTGCTGCGCTTCTTACCAATCTTTCAGGTCGTACACAACCTAAAATTTTCCAATAAAATTTAACTTATAACAAACGACGGACACAATTTAATACACAAATAACATAATTGGAGATTATCTTTTTATTGTTTGGTTTTAATTTCACAAAATAAATGCATGGGAACGGTTCTAAATTCTTCTCAAAAATGATACATTTTATTAATTGATACGAATTTTCACATCCATACATGTGTTTGTAAATGCGGTGGTTAAAATATTTAATGTGCTCTGTTGCGGTTTATTATAATGATAACGATAGATTCAATTTAAACATAAAAAAATAACATAACGAGCAAATTTATTTTAATTGCCCTGACAAAAACTTTGAGAGGTCGTTCGTTCGTTAGCCGACTATTAAAAACTGCCATTCACAACCCCCATAACCCAAGCAACAAGTTAGTTCCCACATATCACACCATAAAAGTGCAGACAAATGAACACTCGTTAAAGTCTGTAGTATACTACACCACGCGACTTTAACCAACCGACTGTTTTCATCGTTTTGACGGCGATAACTTGTCCGTCAAGTAGTTTTGCAGAGCGTTTTTGAGGCGAGTAACGACCGTCATTTGTCACCCCGACCGTGACGTCACACGTCATAATGACGGGTTGTTACGGATGGTTGGCGGTTGTCACGCTGATTGGTTCTTACCGGTTGCCAATTCGGAGCGTTTACGAAGTACAGGCAGTTAAGGTAATATAGGGTTCTCTCTTTTTTTTATTGTTAGCTTTATGCCCTATTTTACTGGGTAAAACAGAAGTTATGCTAATGATGAAAGCGAGAGCGACTTTGAAAAATTAATGTCTTAAATCTCTTATTAATAAATTTAGTATAAAATAAAATGTTTATAAGGTATATACATAATATACAGGGTGTCCAACATAAAACTCCATTCTACTGAACTGCAACTACATAAAATGTTGGAGTATGGGGGTATAGTAGGATTCTGGTAGGAATAAGAGGGGTTAACATTAATAAAAACTAGAACTGTACACATACCCGCTTCGATAGCCGCATGTTCTGAAACTCCACTCTCGTGTTGGAATAGACTGCCGATGACGAGGTTCTAATCTCGGTCGGGTGCACTGAGATTGGTTTTTACACTCTCCCTCTCCACGCCAATTTGTGTACACTTCCTATAAATATATCCTTCTTCATCCCTTAGATCATTAGCGTGAATTAGTAAATAAGCGTATAAACTGAACGGGTAGTAAGACCTAGTGCTGAAAAAAAATATTACACATACCAATGAACTCTGAAAGTGCGTTTAAATTCGTACTAATATGTTACTTTACATTTGATCTAGCTCATACTGTAACTGATGCTGGGAAATGTATGGGCAAGAGAGTGGTATACCCAAAGCGGGTGGGGGAAGGGAGGGGGGGTTGGTGGAAGATTAGCCCCACCTCTTATTAGTTCAAATAATTTTAATCAATGCTTAAAATATATAAAGTAGTGCTATAATATGGTTCACTGTAGATGTGTGTCGAATGCATAGGCTATTGTTTTAAAACTAGGCTTATGACTTTATATTCTAATGGTATATTTCTGGGCACAGTAAATTTCCATTTAAATTTATAATTTAAAAATATACGGAAATAATAGCTCTGATATCTTGTACACCTCTACACCCCAAATAATATTTCTGGACGCACCACTGGGACCAAATACGCATAATTTCAAAACCTTAATTTAGAAGCGCGTTCCATCAATATATAAAAGATTAAAAAAACACGTTATATAAAATACACAATCAAATAAATTATGTATTCATGTATTAGCATTTTTATAGGTAATCTAAAATAGATAAATACAAATAAAGACATATTTAAAAAGTATTTGAATGGAAACAAAAACCAATCATTTAAACTATCTAAATTATCAAAATCGTTTATATTTATGAATATAAAAGGTGAAAAAATTCCTTTCGAGAATCATTTCAGGGAGTTTTACCATCAGTAATCAGATATTTCCATCAGTATTTTTACTATTGAAATTTCATGCAATTTCAAATATATTCAAACGTAAAGCCGCAAATTCAGGAAAATACTTTTTTCCCCCCTTCGATATCAACTTCTAGGGTTGTACCAATCAGATTTTAAATTTATCTAAAAAAATACTCTGAGGATTATCATATAAAAGTTAAGAATAAAAAAAATGGTGAAGCCACAATCTATATATATTTATTTACGTTAGTTGATTGAATGTATGAAAGCTATTAATATAGGGTTCTTGAGGTCGTAATAAAAGGATTGTGCTAGCAAAAAAACAACAACTTATATTTGCACAAAAATCACTAAACTTACGTTGGGGTTTACTTAGAACCTATAACTTGGAGCAGCAATTACCCTGACTTAAGCATTTTTGTCTGTACATGATTGCTTAAGTAATAAAAACTCGTTTTATTATATTTTAAGTTTAATTTTATCACATGTTTAATATACCTTAGTTCAATTTAAGACATTGTTGCGTGGTCACGTTCTACAATCGATTATCGAACGACATTTTCTTCGTATGAGGAGTTGCGTTAACAATTTTGCAACATTTGCAAATATATTAGCAGAGCAAATTGTTATCGTTAAAATGACAGCCTTATTTTGTGGAGGGAGGGGGAAATTTCAATAAATATGATTGATTATCTTAAAACTTATTATTATTATTATTATTATTATTAGCACCGCGTCTTACTACCCGTTTGGGTTATACGCACTTACACTAACGTGTAATGGTAGGGTGATTGTGAGATGAAATGGAGGACTTACAGTTTAACGTGGAATCCGAACCACGGTGGAGGCCTGGCATTCCCCACATTCACAAGATGTCTTGTCAGAGGTGAAGGAAGGGTTTGGTAATCAGATAAATCTTTGCCGGGACCGAGGATTGAACCCCGGCCGCCAGCATAGAAGTCTGACACCTTACCCCTAGACCACCAGGTCACCTAAAAACTATATTATTCATTTTATTTTAACACACATATGATAGTATTATGGCTATAAAGTAAATATACTTATCTTTTTTTTAATTAAATATAACAAATTACCCCTGTTCTTAGTAAGTGGAAATAAGCCATCAGAAAGCTGGGCTAAACTTTGTTTCTCACGATTTATGAGGGATAAGTATCGCTATATAAAAATGACTTTGCTTTTGATCAAAGCCAAAAACTAAGACTTGTTTGCTTTTTAAGGATTTAATGTTTAAGTCTTTAAATATATATCTAACAAAATGTTATACACCCAGCTTAAACCTCCTTTAAGTTTTTTTAAATTAATATTCGGTGTCTTCATCCCCCTCCAAATTCTTTAAAGAAAGAGTAAGTGACACCCCTGTTAGTACACCTCGACTTACCGCATGTAACTAGCACGGTCGCATGATCGTCCCCACGTACTTATACCACCATTCTCTCTACTCTGCTAGCCGGGTTATCGGATTACAGGCGCCAAGCCTAGGCCGAGATTACGCGAGAACATCGATTTCTTCCCGGATATTCTGCTGTTGTTGCGAATTCATGATTTATCTTACAGAAAACTATAGTGATACTAAAATCTCTAAGACAATTCAAAAAGTAAAAAATATTATTATACAATAAAAAATGACAAAATGTAATTTTCTATTATCATTCGTACTATCTGCCCAGATTAACAGTTGCGGGTAATATTATTTCACATATGAGCATATCGAAGTGTTGTAACTGTAAACACACCTACAATAATATGAAACAATGCAATACACTAGATCGACCTAATCGCGGCGTTTGTGTCGCAGCGACCAAAACGCGGCCAAATCGTCAGTTGGTCACCGGCCTAAGGGTGTCGTGTGGTCAACAGAATGGACGCTCAGGCCATTATTCTCAGTTTTCTACGCCGGACCTGCTAATTATTCATTCAAGTAACTCCTCATTTGTCCTCACGAGGCTGAGTTTGACTCCGTTACAGACCCACTGCTTAACAGTTAATTCTGGAAGCGCCGGGGATCGAACCATGGACCTTTGGATCTGTAACCATGAGCTATGACCTGTGTATGACCTGTAGTCCACAGAAGCGGTCATTTTGATCTATGCACAAGTATTAAGTTTTTCATTAGTGTGACGCCTCCTCTTAACTGAATAGACAGATAATATTTTATACTGGCGCCGAGCTTATGTAAATTTCTGGGTGAGCTTAGTTTTGCGGGCCTCTACGTCATAAAGACCGGGCGGACCCACACACACACAATGTGAGGATCACTCTTTGGTTATAACGGTTTACTGGCCGTGATTTGTTTAGAGCTGATTCTACAATGGTGTCGTGTTGGAAGCGACCACATTTGGTTACTTGAGACTCATTTTCCTTTCACGTACTTAGACTATTACTTTACTGAATTTAGGGTGACCTGGCGGTCTAGGGGTAAGGTGTCAGACCTCTGTGTTGGAGCTCCGGGGTTCAATCCTTGGTCCCGGCACAGATTTATCTGATTGCCAAACCCTTCCTTCAACTCTGACAAGACGTGCATTAATCACAACTTGTGAATGTGTAGAATGCAAGGCCTCCAGTATGGTTTGGATTCCACGTTAAACTGTAGGTCCTCCATTTCATCTCTCAATCACCCTACCATTGCACATTAGCGTGTGTATAACCCGAACGGGTAGTAAGACGTGGTGCTAATAATAATAATAATAATAATAATAATAATAATAATAATAGTTTACTGAATTTAGTTTTTATCATGACTAGAGTTGTTATTTTATATTTTTCTTACCACCTTGTCCTACTTACTTCCCGTTCGGGTTATACGCTTATGTACTAATTATAATTACTCTGATGGTTATAGCGATTAGGAAGGTTACTTTTAGAGGAAGTTTATCCACATTTGCGTTTATTTAAAGTGGAAAATAGTTTTGGAAATACTATTATCAGTACACACAACTGAGATTCGAACCTCAATCTCCCCATCATCGGAATTCTAGTCTACTGCTAGAGTAGCGCGTTAGACCACGCGGCCCACCCGAGCGGGTCTTGTATTTATTAATATTACAGTATTTATGACTACAGTAGCCCCGTGGCTTCTTTGGTGCTGACTGACAGCTCACAACTGACTTATGACAGTCAACATTTAGGTATATACCTGAATTTTGACCGTCAGAAGCGACAGCTGCTAAACACATGTTTTTGCAAATCATATGGTTCGGCGTAAGGATACATAATTTGGTCTGGTAACTTTTAAAAACCGTCACTATTCAGCTGTGAGATGTCAGTCAGCACCAAAGAAGTCACGGGGCTACTGTAGCTCTTGACCACCTCCATAGTCCATAGTCTAGTTAAGAATGGTAATCTATTACCAAACTATCGTCTCCTTTGTGCTATTCGTGACCGCTGCTTTCTTTGGTAATTCGCCTTTAGGTCAGTATCAACTCCCTCCCTCAATCTCTCTCTCTCTCCCCCTCTTCTAATGAAATAAGCGAGACACCCCTTCCTCCCCTACCTCCCCTAACCCTCTCAACCTAATATTACCATATACATATTTTCTCTGTGATATTACCCCTGAGAGAGGGGTTGATTTTCCCGAGGGTTGGTGAACAGGATCCCTTGAAAACTCATCAAGCCTTGTAAAGAGAGCTAGTCTGCGGCAACAATATTTACTTTTATTTCATTTTTTTTTTTGTTTGTGTATATAATGGTTGTTGTTAGTTGTGTGTTATAAAAGTGGCGAGGTTTAGCGTCCTTATAAAAGAAGACGAGGTCCCATATTTTTTATTTTTATGCCTTTTCTTTTCGCCGAGATAACGAGACCAAATCTTTGTCGTGACGCGTCGTTCTTCGTGTACTCCCCCCCTTTTTTATGTACATTGTTTGTCCTTAATAAGGTACTTTTTATTGTGTGTGTTGTACCTCATTAAAAGCTCTTTCTCTACAGCTCAGTTTTTTTTTTACCCCCTCATTCCTTTTAGTTGATGCTGTCTCGACTATCACAGAAATAAAATCTCGATCCACTCCAGTGGGTGCGAAGATCAACAACGAGTCGGTCTTTTTTGTTCTTGGGGAGGTCAGGACTTTTAATTCTGGTCAAGTGTACTGAGATTAAAAATAATAAATATTGATTTCTCACTCTTATTCCACTTTAGTTTTGACTAAACCAATGGTTTCACAGAGTACTACCAATCCTCAAAATTAGTAGAAAAAAACCCCGCTAGGAACGTAAAACAAATTAGTTTGGCGACATTTTTTTTAAACAATTCTTTTTAGTCTGTTTAGTTCTTTTACTTGTGACTGGTCCATGTGAGCTATTGATTTTAGATACACGCTTCGGTGGCTGCATTGCCTAAGGCGCTACTCTCGCAGTAGAATAGACTGCCGAAGACAGGGAGATCGAGGTTCAACTCTTGATTGGGTGTGCTGAGGGAGGTTTTTCCTCTATATATTTCCACTCTCCCTCCATGCAAATGCGGATACATCTCCTTATAAATATAGTCTTATTAATTCCTAAAACCATTAGCGTAATTAGTACATGAGTGGCTAGCCTGAACCGATAGTAAGACGTAGTGCTAAAAAAAATTTGATTAATATATTTTACATGATAGTTAACGCTGACTTCAATAAGATTAAAAATTGAGGTGGTGATTTACAGTGAATTCACCATAATTCTCCTGAAGAGAGGATGGTAATAAAATTTTGGATACTCAACCCCCATCACAGTCTTTGACCTTGATTCTGGCCCCTCTATTCCTTGATCAGACTTAAGATAAAAAAAGAATGAGAAAGCCCGCACGGTGTAACGTATCATTCATTTAATTAATCCCGCGTGACTAATAAATATTGCGGTTCTGTTATTATTATTATTTAGCACCGTCTTACTACCCGTTCAGGTTATACGCTTTAAGTACTAATTATGCCAATGGATTAGGAATTGGGAATGTTGAATTAGAGGAAGTGAACCCGCATTTGCGTGGAGGGAGAGTGGAAAACCATTTAGGAAAAACCACCCGCAATTCACCCGACCGAGATTCGAACCTCGATCTCCCTGTCCTCAGCAGTCGAGCTTCAACACGACTAGCACGATAGCAAACTACAACACCGAGGCGGGTATCGTGGTTCTGGACCTGACACAGTAGTTAACTCCTTCTATCACTTACTGTGGTAGTTAATATGGAAGTGACGTTGTTTTACTGTTGTGTTTGGTCGTGACGACGCTATAAGTGACATTCGTTTTTATTGCGACTTGGTTCCCGACGCTTGTTGTCTGCGCACAAATGTCCGTGACAAAAAGGAGAAAAGGGGGGGGGGATTTAGCCCCCCTCCCTTTACGTCCACCCCCTGCAAACGAGTCTTTGTGGCAGGGTATACTCCATTCACGGTAGGAATTACTCTCTGAAAGGTCTTTTTTCCTACCAATATCCTACTATATAATAGATTTCTGGTAGAGGGAAAAGGCCTTTCAGAAAATAATTCCTACGCTGAACAGACGTTAGGTATTGTTCGCAGAAATTGTGTGGGCTTCTTAACAGGTTTTCTCTTGTATCCGCGACAAATTTATAATCCTAGTCGGAATTTTAGTTGTTATTTCCACAATAACCTTAAGTTTAGTCGAGCAATTTTCAAGTAGGTATTATTCTTTTAGTATCTAACCTACTTTTACTGTCCCAGAGAATGAACTATTAAAGTGGTTTTGTGACAATTTTTTTGAATAACATACATAATTTTAAACGGTGCAATCAATATGTGTGGTCCCTATCTACTACGAGCCTAGGGGTCCCGGGTTCTACTACCAGCTGGCAACTTGGGCATTCTTCTCGAAAGGGGAAATACCCCCAAAGGTCACCAGGGTTTGGTTAGTAAGGTTCAATTGTTTCCTCTGGTTCCACACCCTCATTACTCATTATCACCCTCATACTCACTATCACCTTCACCTCATCTCGTCAGGACATGGAAAGAGCCTCCACGGAAATGATGTACGATTAGTACATTCGGGCATCCCTTGAGCAACGGCACATTAGTACTGGCTAATATTTCCACAAACTGGGCTACGAGTTATGTAGCACAGACGCGCAATATCAATATATATATATATATATATACGAAATTAACTAATTCATTAGAACATACACGTTCAATCAATAGTAAATAGACCACTAGATCTTTCAAAATCAAATCACGAGTTATTTATGTTATCAATTTAAAGTAAAATGCAGGCCTTAGCTTACAAGTACACTAGAACTATTAATTACTTCCAGATAATTTATACCGGATGTTTACTGGACATCAAAATAATGAATAAGACATTAGTTAAGTTTGATGATACTACTAGAAAGGATCCGCATACAAGTGATAATAATGTTTGTAATGCCTTTTTATACATATACATATAATTATTTAATCATGAGTTTATTGATAAATGAGAAAAAATAATCATAATTTATATTCTTAATTATCTCATTTGGCTTAAATCTGCAGGCACTCTATTTAGTAGTTATGTAACTCACCCAGAATTTCCCTAAGCTGTACGAACAATATAACCACTCTTACTGTAATGGTTTTGCTGTGGCTTGAAAGTGTCCAGTGTTCGGTACGATTTTACTGTCGCTTTGATAATTTTACAAAGCAGCTTATCATCCTGATTGGTATTTATAAGGTTAGGTTTTTTTTAAAGTGATAAGGTAATAACAAACCTTTATATGGGCGTTCTCTTTTTGTTCCCAAATAAATTTGTTTAAAAGATACGAGTAGATATTTTAAATTGGTTAACGGTAATTTTACTACCTTTACTAATAAGAGTCAACAGTATATGCTCCTATTTAGTTGGTGACCTGTTGGTCTAAGGGTAAGGTGTCGGACTTCTGTTCTGGAGGTCCGGGGCTCAATCCTCAGTCTCGGGACAGATTTATCTGATTGCCAAACCCTTCCTTCACCTCTGACAAGACGTGTTTTAATCACAACTTGTTAATGTGTGGAATGCCAGACCTCCACCGTGGTTCGGATCCCACGTTAAAATGTAGGTCTTCCATTTCATCTCACAATCACCCTACCATTACACATTAGCGTAAGTGCGTATACGTGGGCCAGCTATACACAACATGTTAATGTGTGGAATGCCAGACCTCCACCGTGGTTCGGATCCCACGTTAAAATGTAGGTCCTCCATTTCATCTCACAATCACCCTACCAGTACACATTAGCGTAAGTGCGTATACGTGGGCCAGCTATACAAAACTAAAACCTTATTTTTTAAGTCTTAAGCTTACCAATATTAGCTATCGTTAATTTGGACTACATTATTAATTAGGGAATAAAATTAGGAATGTAAATTTAAAGGAACTGGAATAATGTAATTCACCTGGAGATGGGGTGAAAAACAATGTCGGGGCATGATAGTATTCATTCCGGAAACAGTTTTAAAATATGAAACATTAAATTTATGCAAGGGAATTGCTCTCAGGATTCACTCATGTCCATTTCTAAATGTAACAAATAATGGCAAGAGTTTCCACAAAGTAGAGTGGATACAAAACCTCCTTGAATCTCTGGGCCACGTGACATTTATCATTGGCCTTTTGTCTGAATCACCGATCACAATAAATCGATTTTCTCTACTGTTTCAGGTCACAACGTGTCAATAGAAGGGAGTGGTTTCAAATCAATTCCCCCCACCCCCACCTCCACCGTGGTTCGGATCCCACGTTAAAATGTAGGTCCTCCATTTCATCTCACAATCACCCTACCAGTACACATTAGCGTAAGTGCGTATACGTGGGCCAGCTATACAAAACTAAAACCTTATTTTTTAAGTCTTAAGCTTACCAATATTAGCTATCGTTAATTTGGACTACATTATTAATTAGGGAATAAAATTAGGAATGTAAATTTAAAGGAACTGGAATAATGTAATTCACCTGGAGATGGGGTGAAAAACAATGTCGGGGCATGATAGTATTCATTCCGGAAACAGTTTTAAAATATGAAACATTAAATTTATGCAAGGGAATTGCTCTCAGGATTCACTCATGTCCATTTCTAAATGTAACAAATAATGGCAAGAGTTTCCACAAAGTAGAGTGGATACAAAACCTCCTTGAATCTCTGGGCCACGTGACATTTATCATTGGCCTTTTGTCTGAATCACCGATCACAATAAATCGATTTTCTCTACTGTTTCAGGTCACAACGTGTCAATAGAAGGGAGTGGTTTCAAATCAATTCCCCCCACCCCCACTCCTCCCCCCTTCATTAGCTATTAATTTCTATCTGTTTTAATTTTGCTTGTCATTTTATTTTTATTTGTTGAATGACAAACAATATTATCGCTCTTTATTGTGTTTTGGTTTGATTAAGTTCTTGTCTCTTTCAATATTTACAACACAAAAAAATAGTTTTTTTTAAAAAAATAAAAAAAATGTTTATAAAGGTTTATAAATCAAATTTGGGGGAAGGTGATGCTTTATTGTGCAGGTATTTAGTAGCATTTTCTAAAGTGTTACGCCTCACCAGTGATGAAAAATTACGTCAGGTCAAAAATACTCTAGAAAATATACCCTCATTACAGCCCCGACAAATTTAATTTACATACTAATTCAATATATATCAAAGGTTTCAGAATCCACTGTGTTGAATTTTATGAAAATATATCCTTATAATTCTAGTTGCCTGACACGTCCTTTCCTCTCCTTCCCTTCACCTACAACTACTCTTCCCACTCACCTCCCTTCCTTCTCCACCACCTCTCTTTACCATATTTCTTTCTTCTCCAATACCTCCCTAACTTTTCCACCTCTCTGTCTTCTCTTCCAGCTCTCTGTCTTCTCTTCCAGCTCTCTGTCTTCTCTTCCAGCTCTCTGTCTTCTCTTCCAGCTCTCTGTCTTCTCTTCCAACCCTCTGTCTTCTCTTCCAACCCTCTGTCTTCTCTTCCAGCTCTCTGTCTTCTCTTCCAACCCTCTGTCTGCTCTTCCAACCCTCTGTCTTCTCTTCCAGCTCTCTGTCTTCTCTTCCAACCCTCTGTCTTCTCTTCCAGCTCTCTGTCTTCTCTTCCAACCCTCTGTCTTCTCTTCCAGATCTTTGTCTTCTCTTCCAACCCTCTGTCTTCTCTTCCAACCCTCTGTCTTCTCTTCCAACCCTCTGTCTTCTCTTCCAGCTCTTTGTCTTCTCCACATCTCTGTCTTCTCCACCACCTTTCTCTCCTCAACCTTCCTCTTCTTCATTACATCCCTCTCTTCCCTCCACCTCCCTCTGCTCATATTTTCATTTCTCAGAGTTACTCTCGGCTTAGCTAGTCGACACAGATATGTGTTTCTCTGGATCGTATCACGCAGGAAAATATCGAATGTGATGATTATGTGATATTATCAAGGAATATCAGATGTTGTTAACCTTAATAGTGAACATGGAATTTTGACTCTCGACAAAGTACTCTGAAGACTTCCTTTTTAATTTGGATTAATACTAAACTAGAAAAAAAAATCGCGCACCTCAAAATGACGTTAAAGCAGAGTTTATTTTGGTCGGACTGATTAACTGTATTTTCAACACATTCTTGAAATAATATATTTCTCATTGGTGTAAAATTGCACCCGTTTGATTGAATTAAGGGGCATATCCTGCCCCCCCCCCTCCTTCTTCCTCAATCGTTAACTTTAGAGTCTAATCGACTCATCCGAGGGCTCTCAAGAACATTGGCCTTGGTACGCTGCCAGCTCTAATGACACACTATCACTTGTCTCCATAAGTCCTCTAACGTAGTCTAAACAAAATACTGTTCAGGGTGCAACGACTCTCATTGGTGGCGCCTTTTCTTGGGGTGCCACGTGACAATAGTTGGTAGAAGAATTAACGCCGTAATATTGTGTTTCAGCTTTGTTCATTTGATAGTTTCATGGTTATTTCTGATAAACTACTTAGGGTTATTTCGCTAGTGTTACAAATAGTTTCGTGATGCCCTCCGTTATTACTTAACTTCACTTGATAGCTGTTGATAAAAAATCTCATAATTAATACCGTTACTACTTAATTTATTACTTGACAACTGTTGAAAATAGTTTCATGACGTACTCTGTTAAATTTATTACTTGACTACCGTTGCAAATAATCTCACGGTGAACATGGCTATTACTTAGTTTCTGTTGCAAATAATCTCATGATGAACATGGCTATTACTTAGTTTCTGTTGCAAATAGGCCCATGATGAACAGTGTTATTACTTAGTTTCTGTTGCGAATAATCTCATGATGAACATGGTTATTACTTAGTTTCTGTTGCAAATAATCTCATAATGAACATGGTTATTACTTAGTTTCTGTTGCAAATAGTCCCATGATGAACAGTGTTATTACTTAGTTTCTGTTGCGAATAATCTCATGATGAACAGTGTTATTACTTAGTTTCTGTTGCAAATAATCTCATGATGAACATGGCTATTACTTAGTTTCTGTTGCAAATAGTCCCATGATGAACAGTGTTATTACTTAGTTTCTGTTGCGAATAATCTCATGATGAACATGATTATTACTTAGTTTCTGTTGCAAATAATCTCATAATGAACATGGTTATTACTTAGTTTCTGTTGCAAATAATCTCATGATGAACATGGCTATTAATTAGTTTAATACTTGAATATTTTTACAAATAATCCCATGATGAACAGTGTTATTACTTAGTTTCTGTTGCGAATAATCTCATGATGAACATGGCTATTACTTAGTTTCTGTTGCAAATAGTCCCACGATGAACATGGCTATTACTTAGTTTCTGTTGCAAATAATCTCATGATGAACATGGCTATTACTTAGTTTCTGTTGCAAATAATCTCATGATGAACACTGGTATTACTTGGTTCACTACTTGACTACTGTTGCAAATAATCCCACGATGAATACTATTACTATTAAATTTATTACTTGACAACTGTTGAAAATAGTTTCATGACGTACTCTGTTAAATTTATTACTTGACTACTGTTGCAAATAATCCCACGATGAATACTGTTACTATTTAATTTATTACTTAACAACTGTTGAAAATAGTTTCATGACACACTCTGTTAAATGTATTACTTGACTACTGTTGCAAATAGTCCCATGATGAACATGGTTATTACTTAGTTTAATACTTGAATATTTTTACAAATAATCCCATGATGAACATTGTTATTACTTAGTTTCTGTTGCAAATAATCTCATGATGAACATTGTTATTAGTTAGTTTCTGTTGCAAACAATCTCATGATGAACATTGTTATAACTTAGTTTCTGTTGCAAATAATCTCATGATGAACATGGTTATTACCTAGTTTCTGTTGCAAATAATTTCATGATGAACATTGTTATTACTTAGTTTCTGTTGCAAACAATCTCATGATGAACATTGTTATTACTTAGTTTCTGTTGCAAATAATTCCATGATGAGCTTTGTTATTACTTAGTTTCTGTTGCAAACAATCTCATGATGAACATTGTTATTACTTAGTTTCTGTTGCAAATAATTCCATGATGAACATTGTTATTACTTAGTTTCTGTTGCAAACATTCTCATGATGAACATGGTTATTACTTAGTTTCTGTTGCAAATAATTCCATGATGAACATTGTTATTACCTAGTTTCTTTTGCAAATAATCTCATGATGAACATGGTTATTACTTAGTTTCTGTTGCAAATAATTCCATGATGAACATTGTTATAACTTAGTTTCTGTTGCAAACAATCTCATGATGAACATGGCTATTACTGGGTTCACTACTTGACTATTGTTGCAAATTGTTCCATGATGAACACTGGTATTACTTGGTTTCCTACTTGACTACTGTTGCAAATAATTCCATGATGAACATTGTTATTACTTAGTTTTTGTTGCAAATAATCTCATGATGAACATTGTTATTACCTAGTTTCTGTTGCAAATAATCCCATGATGAAAATGGTTATTACTTAGTTTCTGTTGCAAATAATCCCATGATTAAAATGGTTATTACTTAGTTTCTGTTGCAAATAATCTCATGATGAACATGGTTATTACTTAGTTTCTGTTGCAAATAATCTCATGATGAACATGGACATTACTTAGTTTCTGTTGCAAATAATCTCATGATGAACATTGTTATTACTTAGTTTCTGTTGCAAACAATCTCATGATGAACATTGTTATTACTTAGTTTCTGTTGCAAATAATCTCATGATGAACATGGTTATTACCTAGTTTCTGTTGCAAATAATTTCATGATGAACATTGTTATTACTTAGTTTCTGTTGCAAACAATCTCATGATGAACATTGTTATTACTTAGTTTCTGTTGCAAATATTCTCATGATGAACATGGTTATTACTTAGTTTCTGTTGCAAATAATTCCATGATGAACATTGTTATTACTTAGTTTCTGTTGCAAATATTCTCATGATGAACATGGCTATTACTTAGTTTCTGTTGCAAATAATCTCATGAGGAACACTTGTAATACTTGGTTCACTACTTGACTACTGTTGCAAATTGTTCCATGATGAACACCTTTCCCACCCACACGCCCTTTATAACAAGTAGTCGATGCTAATGACGATGTTGATGACTCTATCCAGGAGGGGAAGTCTTCACGCATGCGTAGAAATGATTGTCAACAGCACGATGGTGACTCCGTGATATATCGCTAATAATGTGTATCTTGCATGCGACATCCGCAATGATGTATGTGGTTCATACGCCTATCTCTCTCTCTCTCTCTCTCTCTCTCTCTCTCGCACGACTATCGTTTTGTTTGTGCCGATCACTTTTTGTTTGCCCTCGTTTGTAGCTCAATGACCTGATCCGCACTGTCGTCAGAATTATGACCAGTTTAAGTCTCTGATCCGGTATGCATCATCTAACGGTTTGATGATCAACTGGTCTGTTTACAAAATGGGTTTTAATTGGCGTTATCTAGTTCGATAATTTCTAGAGATGATGCTAGGATTAGTTTAAATTCTATGTGATGCAATTATATTTCCGACAATGTAGGAACATTTGTATGCTTACCGTTTATACAAATATACATGAGACATATTTCCAAAATAAACGGTTCATCCGAACTTTTTATTTTATTTATTAGAGGTATTTAACGTACACTACCTGAACCGACTGATTATATCAGCATACGAGAATTTCTATGAGCGATAGTAAAAAAGGGTGACCTGGCGGTCTAGGGGCAAGGTGTCAGACTTCTGTACTGGCGGCCGGGGTTCGATCCCAGGTCCCGGCACAGATTTATCTGACTACCAAACCCTTCCTTCACCTCTGACAAGACATCTTGTGAATCTGGGGAATGCCAGGCCTCCACCGTGGTTCGGATTCCACGTTAAAACTCTAGGTCCTTCATTTCATCTCACAATCACCCTACCATTACACATTATCGTAAATGCGTATAACCCAAACGGGTAGTAAGACGCATTGCTAATAATAATGATAGTAAAAAGGTCAACCGATTTGTTCGGGAAAAGGTATTTTCACATACCTTCCAGGGTTATTTAACATGCCACATTAGACATAGGACCAATGGCTTTACTTCCCCTAACAATTCTAAACGAATCAGAAACCTCAATAGCTGTTAATTTTTACCAAATTTTGTTTTTAAAATTCTTTTGTTTCTGTTTTTAATATTACGAGGTACATTTGATTATTTTACGTTTCTTACAAAATATCAAAATAAAGACTTCCTCCAGTGGGCACGTGGTTAAAATGTCAAGCTCATTTATCCTGGTCGGCCGATAAGAGCAAGTCGGGGTTTGAATCTCGGTCGGGTGCACTGAAGTTTTTTTTTATATAAATTGTTTTCCATTCTTCAATCACGCATATTAATTCCTCCTAGCTTCTTCACCCTCATCACATTAACTTAGGAGCCGTCATTAAATTATGTAAAGATTTTTTGGGGGAAACGGAGGAGTTTCACTATTTTCTTATGATGGGGCAGTGGGTGTCAAAATCCATCTTACGTAAGGTTTTTTTTTATCTCTGTTAATGGTGAGAAAAAATCGACTCTTTGCCAGAAAATAAATATATTAATTATAAAATTTCACTTATTTAATCTACATTACTACAATTTAAGTATTCTAAAATTTCATACAGCTCATTTTATTACCAATTATTATGTCTAGAAATAATCAAACGAGTAAAATAATCTAATTTACCTAATCGTAAATAAATTACGTCAGATATATGGAGGAGGGGGAGGGGTGGCATGATGGAAAATCTTACGATCTCTTAGGTGGGAAGAAAGTTGGAATAAAGGGGGGAGGGGAGGGCTGGTATGACCAAAAATTATGAAAAAAAGGGTCATACGTAATTTAAGGATGACCCCTTAACTGATATGTATATATATATATATATATATATACACACTTATATGTGTATATATATACACACTTATATGTGTATATATACATATATATACTTCTAAGGAGTAAGGATATATATATATATATATATATATACACTTCGAACGAGTTTCAAGAAAATCAACATAAATATTTGGAAGTTGGTTTATTTCTATGACAATCATTACTATGCAAAATATGATTCATTCATTTAAGTGTCTGTTGTGTTAATATAGAAAGTAAACTTTTCACCAATTGTAATTTATATTTGATTAAAACTCTACGGCGTGGAAAACTGGATATTTTAATTAGTTTAATTGTTAAGTTTGTACCTTAGGTTGGGATACAAGGGAACGCTAGAAAAGGTGTTTTTGCTCTTTTCATAGCCAACAATTTTTTTCGGAAATTTAATAAAATATTACTGTAATAGAAACATAGAGTTTAATTTACTTCGCATGGTAATATAAACAGTTTTTGAATATTTGTGAGAATATTAGCATTTGATGAGACAATTTTTAAATAAAGAGAAAATGTTACTGTCAAATCTAGGACACCCTTGATATATATTTAATAACTGTTCATATTACTACGTGAAGAAAATTAAGCTCTATGTTTCTATTGGAAAAAATATTTGATTTATTTTTGCCCCTTCAAAAAAAAAAGTTTGCCATAAAAACTGCAAAAATACTCAAACTTAACCCCCAATATTTATAATACCTTTTAAATAGTTAAAGTAAACAAGAATATAAATGGCTGAATGTATTTTCGAGGTTTTAATTTATTTGACATATTTTATTTGTATTTTCTAAACCAACTGATTATATCAGTACAATACTTATCTAAACTGTTTAACTATATCAGTACAAGCCTTATAAACTAACTTAAATATAGGACACAATTTCCAGCTTTCGACCGTTAATTCACTTTCGTGAAAGGGGAAAGAAACCGTCATTTTACAAATTATAAAATTTTCAACCTTGTTGGGAGTCGAACCTGAGACCCTTAACTTGGTTGACAGACACTCTTCTGACTGAGCTAATGAATCGGATGATTAAGTGTACTACAGATTACATTTTTCTTGTCACTGCTTCTTACTACCCGTTAAGTTTTTACGCACTTACGCTAATGTGTAATGGTAGGGTGATTGTGAGATGAAATGGAGGACCTACAGTTTAACTTGGGATCCGAACCACGGTAGGACTAATACACATCTTATCAGAGGTTAAGGAAGGGTTTGGTAATCAGATAAGTTTGTGCCGGGACCGAGGATTGAACCTTGGACCCGAGCACAGAAGTCCGACACCTTACCCCTAGACCAACAGGTCACTTTTAATATTTATGAAATAATAAGAAAAAGTAAGTACAATTTAATCAATTTTGGCAGCAAACAGAATAGTATACTTATTGTTTTTTCTAAATGTTTTCTGTCAAAAGCCGACTCCTCTAGATTTGTTTCACTGGAACGTTATCTGAAAAACCTTTTTAAAAGTGATTTTAAGTATTTTGTTTATTCAGAAACGTTTATATGTTCGTGGATTTCCGTCATTTCTCGGGAGTATACGTCTCACGCATGCGCGGTTGGTACCTTTGCAAACACCCTACGAAATAGCAGCGCGCAGTATTCAAGTGAACGGACGGGAAGGTTACAACATACATGCCTCCATGGTTGCTAGATAGAAATGGGAAGCGTCGCAGACTTCTCGCGCCCTTGGATTGCGTCGGTGCGGCAGCTTGTCGGCGGGGCGAGTTGCCGCCGAGGCGTCGGTCAGCTCGGACGCGCCCGGACGAAGACTACGACGACGATGATGACGTCGCGTGTTGTTCTGTCCGCTCAGTTTTCTCGCGTCGAGCATATAAGCAAAATTTAGAACTTACTTGTGTTCAGTGGTGTCGGATGTAACGGGTATCTTTAACAATTAATTCGGAATTTTACGGTGAGGAGTTGTCTGAAGGTTTGCTTCGGTCAGAGTTCAATGGCGAATGTGCAATGTCGATAGTATATTATAAACGATTTAAAGTTTCGATTTTAAAGCTATTGTTCTTTTCTTTTATTGTGAATTATTTTGTATTGAAAAAGTTTTTGAGATGTATTTTAATTATTTCCACTTAAAAATTGAATAGTTTTGGCTCTGTCAGTTTTATACGTTGAGCAGAATCGATCAGTCATTGTTTAAAAGATGTACGATTGAGTGTGTGGGCCATATTTCTTTACGTGTGTAATAATAAGACGTTAGTGTTGAAAATATTATTAATCTTTTTAGTATGACGAAATACAATATCTTTGATATACTGTTGGTAGTGTTGGGATTGAAGAGTAGGAAATTTCAGTTTGGATTTATGAAACTTAGATGCAAAATATAAAAAAATAAAATGATTTATTTGAATTGTCGTCACATGTTTTATTGTGAAAAATTGATTTAAATATAAATTTAAAAAAAGTTGATATATTTATTGAAATGCAATTATATTGGTTTTCTTTAGAATTCTCTTTCGTGACTTGGGCCAGTCTAGAATTTTTTTTGCAAAAAAATACTTTTTGTTTAGTTAAAACTAAAAAAAAAATGCATTAGTTGGGAAAATTGATGTTTAACTATCACTATAATAGATAATTTTTTAGAAATAATTGTTGTTGAACTCTTATTCATATGTCAATATCACTTTGACTTACACATGCATATTTAGCATACAATATATTAAATAAATAAGGTTTACGCCACTTAGTCTTTTTCAAGAGTTTTTATAACTTATTTAATTATAATTTAATGCTGTCTCGCAAAGCGGTGAACCAGATCGTATTATTTTCTTAGTAGTGAATAGCTCTATAAAGTCTTTCTTTCCAATTCAGGTTCTTCTATCAGCGAATTGAATAATCCCTTCCAAACTGATGTTATTAACGTATTCCTGTTATACGAGTGCAAGTGATTTTGACAGTGAAAGTACTATAGAAACTTAAACTGGCTCTCGATAAAGTTATAACACAATATACAACTTTTTTTTTAGATGTTGTGTACTCGTTTGTGATCCAAAACGACTGATCATTTTCACATAAGATTCTCCAGCTTGTAAAACATTTTTCGTGGTAAAAAAAATATATTTTTATACTTGTTATGAGATTAAAGCTTTTAGTTAATATATATTTTTCATAATATAAGTAAAAAAAAGTTGGTAATTTGAGAAGTGGATTAGTGAAAACTAGCATTCTGAAGTTGTCATTTTGTAAATTTTATACATTAAAAAACAACTACAGTACAGCAGAATTTGTGAACGTGTAAGAATACCAAAAAAATGTATCGTGTGTTTCAAGATAAAAATATAATAATTATTTAAAAAAAAGCCCTGATAGCATAAAATTATTTTGCAGGTCACGTTAAAATAAATCAACATAAACGGTATGTCCGGCGTGAGTTTGTGTTTCTTACGCGGGGAATATTCACAGCGACTATGAAATACACGTGCGTCGAAAACCGCAAACGAATTCGGCGTCGGAGACGTAAATTAGCGTCTTCCGGCGAGATCACGTGACCGCCATTGTTGAAAAGGAAATTTCCCGTTAAAAAAAACAACTAACATACAATTATTTCATCAGTTGCTGTTTTTTTTTATTTCACAATTATTTTGAGTGGGAGTGTACCATTTTTATTTTGAATGAAGTGGAAGAGTTAAATACCCAATAATAAATTCTGTAAACGTAAAAAAAAAACTCTCAACGTAACACGTGACCTTTGCCTGAGGCAAAGTTTTAAATAAAAATTATACAAATATATTTGTTATTGATCAAAGTTTTACTGTTTATAAATAAACATGTGCTTTGTGCGTCATGCAAATTCTAAGGCAAAACGATGCAAAGAATGGAATTAAAAAAACAAACCAGCTTATAAATATATTAACAAGAAACTTATTTTTTGGTTATTTCGTTAAAATAATGTGTTGTTGATCGAAACTAAGCTACTCAGTGTATTTACGAAAATATTTTTAGTCAAAATAAATATATTGGGGGTATATTGGAACCCCATTAAAAAAAAGCCGCATATACTACTCTAGTGTTTGTAGTGTGTACTCCAGAGATTGACCAAATTTGAGGGGGGGCTGAGACCCCCCTCGAAAATGGCTATGTACTACTATGCCAGCAAACTCTTCTCCGTGACGTGCGGTCAGTCGAGTTCCTCGCCCCCGTCGCCTCCCCCCTCGCCCACGTTCCTGCCGTCGTCTCACTCGGCGCCCGCCTCCCCCCCGCCCCCTCAACGCCCGTGCTGCTCCAGGGCGCCGCTGCCCGTGTGCCAGTACTGCCACCAGGTGCACTGTCGTCAACAACAGCCTGCTCCGCCGCCGCAGCCGGTTCAGCCCCGCAGACCCAGACAGAGGCACAAGGTGAGTCCGCGCCATCTTGTGGGCGGCGGGAGTCAGTGAGATCATCGCGGCTGACAGTTGGAAATACACGATACACACAATCTAGTGCTCTATATATGCAAATATAGATGTCTTTCTCTCTCTCTCTCTCACACACACACACACACATACACACACGCGCTCTCTCTCTCTCTCTCTCTCTATATATATATATATATATATATATGATCTAGTGCTTTTTATTTTATATACAGATAGATAGATAGAGAGCGTGTGTGTATGTATGTGAAAGAGAGAAAGACATATATCTATATTTGCATATATAGAGCACTAGATTGTGTAAATATATATATCTCCCTATTGGATACACAGTTTAATGCTCTATATATTTAATTTGTATACAAAACCCTCAATTATAGACCGATTTATTTATATCCATATATTATTATTATTATTAATATTAGCACCGCGTCTTACTACCCATTCGGGTTGTACGCACTTACGCTAATGTGTAATGGTAGGGTGATTGTGAGATGAAATGGAGGACCTACAGTTTAACGTGGAATCCGATTCACGGTGGAGGCCTGGCATTCCCCACATTCACAAGATGTCTTGTCAGAGGTGAAGGAAGGGTTTGGTAATCAGATAAATTTTTGCCGGGACTGGGGATTGAACCCCGGCCGCCAGCATAGAAGTCTGACACCTTACCCCTAGACCACCAGGTCACCTATATCCATATAAATATAGGTATACAAACACACACATATATATATACATATACGCACAAGCACACACACACATATACACACATACAAACACACACAGAGATATTTTAGCACTTTATACATTCTTGGAGCACTAGCCAACTTTTTTTTTAAAAATTCCTATAAACTATTTTAGCTTCGAAATATTTGGTTGTCGACAGACAGAAGCCTATTCGCCATTACACTAATCATTAAAAACTTTATAAATAGGTAGCTATAATTTATATATTCGTTCTATAAAGACAAGTTTCAGATTCTAATCGCTGCATGTTTGATAATTTATCATACATTTTCATAACTACTAAGAAATTGTTTGACAAATATAATTATCATAATAATAATTGTGTTTGAAGTGTATTGTACTCGCGTAAAGTAATCACCGTGCTTTTTTTTTTGTTGGTGTATGCGAAACGTGTCTGAACTTTCTAGTGGGTGTGACACAAAAGAGGTGGAATGTTTCTATTGAGCACTAGATCGATAAGAGATTTAGTTTTTGTTCTGGCACCTTCCTTGCCCCTCCTTCCCTACCACTCTACTAACCCCCCCGTCCTCCTTAATTAGGACCTGTGGCAAAGTTCTTCTTTAGCTCCCTCTCCCTTACTTTCCTCCTCTTCTTCTTATCCTTACTTTGCATCGCAACTATAAGATTAGATTCTTTTCTCACCTCGCCGTAGTGGTCGGGGAAAACTTAATCTTTATCTTCTTTTGTTTTCTCCTCTGTTAAAATCTTTATTATTGTCTTCTTCTCCAATGGTTTGTGTTTGGTTAAGCTCTCTTCTGTTCAGCCGTAGGTAATATGTGGCCGTTTTCTATTATGTTGTTTTTCATACTCAAGGGAAACATTTCAACATACAATACAATTTTTTTTATCTTATTTCTTTTTTTGCCATGAATGTAATGTAAGCATTTTTATTTTGGTGAGTATTATATTAAACCTTTTTATTTTATTTTATTTAAAAAAATGTAATCAAGAAACACCTTTTATCTTACGCAGAACTAAAAGTCTGACCGGAACAACTTTTTTGTACGTGCAACGTTGTTTTAGTCTTAAAAAAATATATGTACTGAAACATACATTTGCTGTTTTATCATTTATAAAACTGTAGACCGTATTTTTGATAACTTAAGCTAAACATTATTAAGAGCGTTCATCATATGCTAATTAACTCTGTGATACAGTCGGATAGAAATCGTAAATTTACACGAACACTATTGCACGTGGATTACTTATAGTCCCCAAGTCCCTAAAAGTCCCTTTTTTTAAAAAAGTTGGTCCTTAAAAGTCATTTTTTTTAAAACTTGTGGTTCCTAAGTCTCCTTTTAATGAGGTTATAGTGTTAAAAGCCCTGTTTATGACTACACGTTAATGGAGATAAAGATTTAGTGAAAGATACTAGTACTAAAAATTGTTGAAATATTATATTAGGATAAAAACTGCATTTTGATCATTTTAGGATGGTTTCACAGATAAGCACTGTACACAAATCTTCATTCTGTCATAATAAGGACATACTGTAGTTATTGAAAAGACACTCTGTCGCTTTGTCCCCCATCGTCACCGCGGAGACTGTCGAGTAATTGTTCAAATACGAATGCACGTCACACATTTCTGGTAAATCGGTGGTTTATTTTATTTTACCTTTTACTTCCAAACCTCGTGCACGCACACAAAAGATCTTAAGGAGATTTATAAATATTTTTCCTCTCTACATGGTCACACATTTTTTTAACATGTTTTAATATCAATACTAATAGATTATATATTTTTTATTCAAACTGTTTTTACTTAAAGTTAAAATAATATTTTAGGATAAATTATTTCACTACTCGTTCATAGGAAATGCTCAAAGTTAATCGATTGATTGCCCAAGTAATGATTACATTTTAGTGTAAGGTGAAACTTTTTGGAGGTATTCGTTTTTCTATCGATAGCTCAAATAACATCTTACATACGCAATTACTCTTTTTTTACTTTCTCATATAGAGTGAAAGTATTATTATCGTGAAAAAAAACTATCTCGAGCTTATGATAAGTCATTCCGTTGTATGCGAACCCAAACCTAAAAATTTGGGTTTCGCAATTTTGTCTTCCCCTTGTTGGATGGATCGTGTTCCAACTTTATATTTAGATTTTATAGGGCTATAGGCCCTACTTCAAAAAAGAATCTTAGACCCGAGCCTTAAAATAAGGGTAGTTTACCATATTTTTTTTTTGAAAATCATATTTTTCTAAAATATCTCTAACAATGAAAGAATTTTTTTTTGTTCAAACTGTGTATCGGTGATCTGTTTCACATAGTCAATGTATGTATATTTTTCTAAAGTAAATGAATTTAAGAGTAACTTACATACGACAAATTAAAGAAAGTTTGAAATTTTTCGAAATTGGCATGGAAGATTTAGTTTAAAATAGGTATCCTGGAATAACTTTTCACGTTAAAATTAATAAGAACACGTTTTTATCTTTTACAAAACTACAAATAATTTTAGAGTACCTTGTTTAAAAATAGTTTACTTTTGTTTAAATTTGAAATCCGTTAAAAACATTTTAACAATTTGGTTAAAAATTTATGAATATACAAGTGTTTATTGTGATTTACAAGATTACGTGTTTTATAAGTAAAACTTACTTAAATAGTAGTTTACTAAAAACCTATTTTTGGACATTTTCTTTTGAGATACACAATATAATAACGTATGTGCGATTGTGTCGTATCATTTATTTATTGAGGTATTTAGCGTTCACTACATAATAGAACTACTTAAATACCATCTTAACCTAAGAGAGTGGCTAGGCGTATATTACCCGCTTCGGTGGCCACATGGTCTAACGCGCCATCCTCGCAGTAAACTAGGTTGCCAATGTTAGGGAGGCTGAGGTTCGAATCTTGGTTAGGGTATACTGAGGGTGGTTTTCCTAAAATAGTTTTCCACTCTACCTCTATGCACATACGGGTACATTTGCTCTAAATATAACCTTTTAAATCCCTAAAACCATTAGTATAATTAGTACATAAGCGTATAACCCGAACGGGTAGTAATACGCGGTGCTAAAATAACAAAAAACAACAACTAGATACTCGGTGCCTACTAAGTAATAATAATAATAATAATATTTAGCACCGCGTCTTACTACCCGTTCGGGTTATACGCTTTAAGTACTAACTATTCTATTGGATTAGGGATTGAGAAGGTTTAACTAGATGAAGTGAACCCGCATTTGCGTGGAGGGAGAGTGGAAAACCATTTAGGAAAAACCCTCCCCAGTTCACCCGACCGAGATTCGAACCTCGATCTCCCCGTCCTCAACAGTCGAGCTCAACACGACAAGCGCGTTAGCCAACTACACCACCGAGGTGGGTTGCCTACTAAGGAACACATTCACTTTACATCCATTACTGTTTCCAGCCTGTGGCCTAGGTCAGTTTTTTATCCAAGTCATATATTTTCCACTACCGGCTTGCTAGGCCGGTCGTAGCTTCACATATCCTATAATCTATCTTAAGACTAGGACAGGCACAATATCCAGTCCCTTTGCCATTAATTTTTTCGTTCATGCTGGGAATCGAACCCGGGACCCTTATCTCGGTATACAGACACGCTTACAAACTGTTTGGAATGATACATATACTAAACGCATATATTATTAGCACCACCCATAGTTAAATAAGGGTTCTCTAAGTTTATCGTCGACAACTCTAGGGCCCTAACCATTTTGTTATTGGGGTAGTCGAAGGGACAGTTCAAATTGTTAGTAAAAAAAAAGAAAAATGAAGACGGTATGTTTCTTACAATTTCCAAACAAGCTGTGAATATTGACATCTAAGAAATATTGTCCATTTCTAAACTAATGTTCTTCTTTTGACTCATTTTTCTATTTGTCTTTCTTGTGGAATAGTTACTAAGATTGGTTAGAATACTTAGCCAAAAAAATACAACGTTTTTTCCTACAAGATTTATGGACGCTTCCTTTAAGATAGGTTTAAAAGAGAGTCTGGATAAGGTTTTCCCTGGTAGTTTTTATAATAAAAGGAGTTTTAGGCGTGAATAAATAAAATACTACTCCAGTAGATACATTTACTATCCAATTTTATATAGAAAGAAACTTATCTGATAACCAGAATTGTTACTGGATTAATTTGGGCGTATTCACGCGTCAAGACATGTGATATGTGCAATCGTACAGTCGTCATTGTATTATTTAGCAACATAAAGTCCTCCCGAGTCGAAGGTGGCTGCGTTATCTCATAGATCGTGATCTTAATTGATAGCTCATATGTAGCTGAATATTTCCGCACGTCTATCACAGATTTTGCCTTAAAATGTGAGTGAAGGATAACCCTGGACACGGAACGACTCTTGGATAGCTCAGTGGGTAGAGCATTGACGTACTAAGTCAAAGGTAACGGGTTCGCTTCCCATGTCCAGGTGTCATTTTTAATTTTAAAGAATATGATATCTAGATGTGGCTATAATATAAATAATAATTAACAAATATAATATATTGGATAGTTAATACAAAAAGAAAGTGTTTTGTTATATTATTATTAGCACCGCATCTTACTACTCGTTCGAGTTGTACGCACTTACGTTAATTTGTAATGGTAGGGTGATTGTGAGATGAAATGGAGGACCTACAGTTTAACGTGGGATCCGAACCACGGTAAGGCCTGGCATTCCCCACATTCACAAGTTGTGATTAATACACGTCTTGTCAGAGGTGAAGGAAGGGTTTGGTAATCTGATAAATCTATTCCGGGACCGAGGATTGAACCCCGGACCCCTGTTTTGTTATAAAAACTGCCCTGATTCCCGTACCCTTAACTCACACCTTAATACCGTTTGAAATTTGTTCAATTTGTCTTCTTTAATTCATCCCCTACCTCTTGACGCGTCGTCTCGAATAGCTCTTCGTATGGATCACCTCTCGCTTGCCTTGTATCAGATAGCAGCAACCCCTTCTATCTCGACGCTCCTGCCACTTTTAGGTAGACTTTTAATTCTGACTAGCCCGCATTCCCCTTCTCTGGTTAGCTGTATTTTTTTTTTATCTTCTTAAAGAATGAGTGGTTTCTGTTTGATTTAGCTCAGGTTCTGATGGCTGGAACCTCTTCTCTCCGTCTCCTCTTTACGCCCGTCTCCCATTTCTCTTCTCAACGAGGGGTAGAAAAGGATTCTTGAGATATTTTACCTTTTCTCTAAACGCTGATAAATTTTGTGAGGTTGGTTGACCTGGCGGTTTAGGGGTAAGGTGTCAAGACTTATGTGTTGGGGCCCGGGGTTCAACCCTCGGTCCCGGCACAGATTTATCTGATTGCCAAACCCTTCCTTTACCTCTGACAAGACGTGTATTGATCACAACTTGTGAATGTGTGGAATTCCAGGCCTCCCACCGTGGTTCGGATTCCACGTTAAACTGTAGGTCCTTCATTTCATCTCACAATCACCCTACCATTACACATTAGCGTAAGTGCGTATAGCCCGAACGGATAGTAAGACTCGGTGCTAATAATAATAATAATAATAAGGATAAAAATAATTTGTGAGTATCCTATACTTTTAGCCTAGTGGCTAAATATACATGAATAGAACCACTATTTTTATCTATAGCCAAATATTTAAGGGTATATAGCCATTAGTATTTTATATAGTCCCTCAGATAGAGGGAGAGAATATTAATATTATCTATAAATAATAAGTATAACCATTATTATTATAATTATATATTATGTAACCCACTCAGAGAAATAGAACCATCAATATTATCTATACCCAAACATTTAAAGCGATATAGCCACTATTATTTTATACAGTTTAGCCAGGGATAGAAATATTAGTATTACCTATAACTAATAAGTGACTATATACATTACTTTATATATTAAGGGATAGATTAGTATTATCTATAACTAATGCATGGCTATATAACGTCCTAATGGTTATATAACATTTTATGTTTGCATTATATATAATACTGACGGCTTTTTTTCTCTGAGTGGTTATATCTAATAGTAGTGGTTATATACTTTTACTTATTAATTATAGATAATACTAATGGTTCTATCCTTCTGAGTGGCCTTATAATGGATTGCCTTCCTTTAGATGATTGGTTATATAGATTACTGAAGATTTTATACTAGTGGGGGAGGGGCTATGGAAAATACTGAACTTTTTAACCCTCTGATTGGATGCAGATAATCGCTCTAGCCGAGTAAAATAGATAATACTAAATATTATTTCTCTTCAGTTGAGTGGTTATGAATAATATTGTGGGCCCAATCATTCTCTAACTCTTTATTCAATCCTACTTTAATGTAACAATGTGTCCTTTCTACTACGTGCTTTCTAAGAGCTGCCATTCCAAGTTTTATAAATATGCTCAATGTCTACTTGAATTATATTTGAAATGTTTCTCTTGCAAGTTTTATCCATTTTATCTCAAGCCATGATAATTTTATTCCATCAACACCTTTAAGAGCTATATGCCTAACTATTTGTGACGACTTTCCCCCCCCCCCCCCACTTTTAAAATTTTTATTTTACTATCTNTAATAATTGAATTATCATATTTAGTCAATAATTTGGAACAAATCTTTTGTTTGACCTTTTTCCCCCCACACATTCCTAAATCTTACTTTATAAAAGTTAATTAAAATTTAACCATTTCGCTATCGTTGCACACGAATACACACACACACACACTCACACACTCTTATTCTCTTTTTCTTTCGTGTATCCTATATTTCACAACAATTTTATTTTTGTTTAGTCGTCCGCAACTATTGCTATATACATTTAGAGTTGAATTTCCCAGCATTCCAGGGGTTGTGCAGTGCTGGGCTAGTAGCTCTAGATTAGAATAATTTTTAGTCGTTATTGAGTATTGAATGATATTTCGTTCCATTGATTGCATCCATTGGAGCATTTTTTAATCAACATTCACCGGAACAACGCAACATTTGGACGTTTTTCATCCGGTGTGCCGTGGAAATTTGAGGGAAGATCCGAAAGAAGTGAAAAGATAAAAATAGTTTGAGAAATTAAAAATATTTTTTTTTTAAATCCTGAGTCCATATTATTTTGTAATAGTACCAAATTGAAAATTCTATAGTTAAAATTATAATAAACACACTCTAAATACTATTTTTTTAAATGATAAAATCGCTTCTTTTGATAAAATTGATGTTCAACAATTTTAGTGCCTCTTTCAATATGCCGTGAATAAAAAAAAAGGCTTCTTTAAATGTTATACTTCCAGAACGCGGCGTGCAGTTTCCTAGAACAAAGCCCATCGCTTGTAGTTTATGTTGTAAAAATACAACACAAGATTAGTAAAAAATATATAACTATATATTTGTGAGCAATGTTTATAAAGGTGGATTTTCAACTGCAAGCCTTGTTTGGCGCTGGCGTCTGCGTGGATGAAAAAAAGTACACGAAAGAACTGAGCTCTGATTCGAATACACGTCTCATCTTAACATCCCCTGAAACATTTAGTTGTGTAACGATTTATTATTAATAATAATAATAATATTTAGCACCACGTCTTACTACCCGTTCGGGTTATACGCTTTAAATACTAATTACTCTTAATGAATTAGAAATTGAGAAGGTTGAATTAGAGGAAGTGAACCCGCATTTGCGTGGAGGGAGAGTAGAAAACCGTTTAATAAAACCACCCCCAGTTCACCCGACCGAGATTCGAACCTCGATCTCCCCATCCTCAGCAGTCGAGCTCAACACGACAAGCGCGTTAGACCAACTACGCCACCGAGGCGGGTAAACGATTTATTATATTTTATCATAAATTCAAATCACCCTGTTTTAAACACCGGTCACATTAATTCACACTAACCCGCTTCGGTGGCCGAATTGTCAAACGCTACTCTTGCAGAAAACTTGACTGCCGATGGCGTGGGTATTTAGCTTCGAATCTAAGTAGGCTGTACTCCC
>CABFVX010000343.1:79497-107498 GCA_902151425.1 Timema shepardi
CACCACCACCACCCCTACCATCTACCACCACCACCACCACCACCACCACTACCACCCCTACCTCTACTATTACTATCACCACCACCACCACCACCACCACCTACAACCTACCACCTACCATCTACCACCACCACCCCCACTACCACCCCTACCACTACTATTACTATCACCACCACCACCACCCCTACCATCTACCACCACCACCACTACTATTAATTGTGTACAATAGAAATAGCCTTGCGACAACCATATTAGAAAATAAAACAATACTATGCGAATATAAATTAATTAAAATTAAGTCAAGTGATAGCTCCAAAATTGATATACTAAGTATCTATAGATCACCAAAGTGGTATAGGTACACTTTTATTCAGAATATTAGTGACATAAGTAAATTATTTCTATTAAATGAACAAATAGTTTTGATAGGTGATATAAATATATTAGATGCAAATGACATTATAATAGAAAGTTATAACAATATGCTTACTTTTCATGGCTTAGAATGTACAATTAAATAATGATTTTTATATTAAAACTAATAATAGCTTTATTTCATTGGATAAACTTGAAAATAATTTAGTTAAAATTAAACTTGAAAACGTCAATTGGGATGAGTTACAAAATCAACCAAATGTTGAATAATTATATGCAAACATTGCTGATATATTTAATGGCATTTATAATGGTTCCAAATATAAATATAATCCTGTTGGAAAACGCATACAAAAGAAATGGATGACACCAAATTTGGTCGGAGAAATGTACCACAAAATAAATTATTTAGGAAGTGGAAAAGTTGCACTTCTGCAAATGCCTATAAAATAGAGTACCCAAGTAAAAGAAACTTTGTCAATAAATTAATTTACAGGGAAAAAATATTATATTATCAAACTGAACTAAAAAAAGTGAAGTTTATATTAAAAGTAAAATGTACAAAATAGTTTTTACTACATACCTACCCAATTTACCTAACTACGCCGTTCATTTACGAGTTAAACAAGAAACTGTGCATAAGCTCAAACAACAACTCCATACTCAATCCATCCTCACTAACTTTCTCCACACATCCCTATTCTTAAATACTCCATTAGCTTCAACAACATCCATACTCCGAGACATACATGCTCTGTTATTCTTAAAACTATTAAGGTTTATCTTTTTCACACATTCGTCTACAACATTTTTAGCCACGTCTTACATGGCCTACCCCTTCCTTTTGTTCCAAACACTCTACCTTCATATATTTACTTCGTCACTCGATCCACACCCATCTTCTCAACATGCCCAAACCAACGTAAGACACTTCTTTCACATTTACTCATCGGACTCCCTTTTAAATCTGACTACTTCAGCACCCATTCATTACCGTCTTTGTCTAAATGAGTTTTTCCACATGAATCTCTTTGATATCTCATTCCGACCGCACTCACTTTGCAATACCTTTTTTTTATGGTTATATTATTTTTTAAATAAATAGTGTATATGCTACTACTTAACGTAAGCATTAGATATAAATAGTGTTAAACGTAATATTTAATATATACATTTTAATTTTCAAATGAAGGGATTTTTAGAAAATTGAAATTTTTTGTGTGGCTAAAATTAGTAATAATTTTCTAAAATAGGTCTAGCGTTATTTTATAGGTATTGATAATATCTATCGAAAATGACAACACACAAATGACTACATGAAAGTGGCTCTAGTAACTTCTCTAGACACAAGATTAGTCCCTTGTAATATACCTAAGTTATTACACACAACCAAATCTAAAAGAGATTCCACCCCTGGTGGTAATCGTGGGAACTCGCAAATACGTGTAACGCGCTGTTCGGAGATAAAGCTTTGGACATACACAATCTGGCTTTATGCTTGCTTTACCCGGATTGGGTCGAAGTCTCTCCCACAAGGGATAAACAAGGAGATTAACCGACATAAGAGCAGGACCGGCAAACTGCCAAAGAACGCGGGCAACCAAAAAACGCAAATGAGGCGAAATAGAAAAAAAAAGGGGTGAGTTGGGGAAGGGAGGAGAGGGGTAGAAATCAATCGTATATCATCATCAAAATTCTAAGCCAACAAAAGTTAAAATGTAGGTTAACCAAATAATTTCCACAACTTCTGCTAAAAATTATATAATATTTTGCCTCTGAATAATTAAATAAGAAATGCATCGAAGATAAAAGTGTATTGCAAAAAAACACAACTATAATGAGTATTAAAAGTTATGGAGTCATACCAGCACTTTCTCTCTTTCTCTCAACACACTGTTGCTATTTCAGAGGAATCAAATTCAAAGCTAAACTTAATTCTTGGTGGCCGTATGGTCTAAGGCATCACTCTCACAGTAGACTAGACTGCCGATGAGGGGAAGATCGAGGTTCGAATCTTAGTCGGGTGTACTGAGGGTGGTTTAAAAAAAATCCATTTTTTTTTACTCCACGCAAAAGTGGATACACTTCCTCTAAATATAACTTTCATCCCTATAAACGATTAGCAAATAGGCAATCAACCTGAACGAGAAGAGTCGGTGCTAAAAATAATAGTATGAAACATGAGTCTTAATTAGTGAGGTAAGGATAATAAAGGCAAAATTTGTAAGAATTGTACCATTACATGCGTGGGGAGAGAAAGGGAAACTATTTATGAAAAAAACATCCTCTGGGAACACAGCCAAGATTCCTACTCAGACCTTTAGTCTCCCGAAAACAAGTCTAAGCGAGCGATACGCTTAGTTCGCGTACCAACCACTGCCGTAAAAATATATATTTTTGAATGCACCAGTCTCGTAGTTATCATTATTATCATCACCGCGTCTTACTACCCGTTCGGTTTATATACATGTACGCTAATGTGTAATGGTAGGGTGATTGTGAATTGAAATGGAGGACCTACAGTTTAACGTGGGATCCGAACCATGGTAGAGACCTGGCATTCCCCATATTCACAAGATGTCTTGTCAGAGGTGAAGGAAGGGTTTGGCAATCAGATAAATCTGTACCGGGACCGAGGATATGAACCCCGGACCCGCAGCACAGAAGTCCGACACTTTACCCCTAGACCACCAGGTTAATCTTTTCGTAGTTGAATCGTCGGGAATAAATGTGGGAATAAAAATATGACAAAAAAACAATCAAAAGAGAATATCTCTGTGAAAAATAGTGCAGTATTTTACTATTTTATAACATAATAAAAGTTGTATTTATTAGAATCAAATCCTCTTACACTGTTGACTCAAAGAAGACGAGATTTTGGTACCGAAAGGAGTTAGTTAACAAAAGGGTAGGTGATTACACAAAATAACTTAAAATAGGCCTATAAAAAATAGTGGATACAATTAAGAACCCATCTACACCCATGGATTAACATCTTGCTCGGGTAAATAATACAGGGTGACCTGGCGGTCTAGGGGTAAGGTGTCAAGACTTCTGTGCTGGCGGCCGGGGTTCAATTCTCGGTCCCGGCACAGATTTATCTGGTTACCAAACCCTTCCTTCACCTCTGACAAGACATCTTGAACAAGACATCTTGTGAATGTGAGGAATGCCAGGCCTCCACCGTGGTTCGGATTCCACGTTAAACTGTAGGTCCTCCATTTCATCTATCAATCACCCTACCATTACACATTAGCGTAAGTGCGTACAACCCGAACGGGTAGTAATACGTGGTGATGGTGATGATAATAATAATAATAATAATAATAATAATAATATGCTTATAAAAAAATCCTGCGGCCACTGAAGCGTGTCAAACTGTTGTTAATAATAGATGTTAAAGTATCGGCTTAAGTTAAAATTGATTAAACAAACAGCTGGTAATGGGTACAACATGAATCACACATAACTGTTAGAAAAACTGTGTGCAATTAATATAGTTTAATGTTGGGAAAGGTTTTTTCCGCATTAAACTAGACAATAAATTTAAAAGCAAAAACACATTGGCCATTGTAAATTGAAATTTCCTTTTTAACTCTATTTGCCAGGTGTGAACAGTAATCGCAGACTGTAAATAGTACTTTATATTGTTCTTACCGAGGTTTTGGAGTCGGAAGAAATGTTGAGGGCAACTGGAGTCGATATAAAATGTAATGACTCAAAATACAAACTTATAATATTATAACAATATATTGTGAATATGTAATTTTGATTGTATACCTTATTTATTCTTTAGAAACCCGCCTCGGTGGCGTAGTTGGCTAACGCGCTAGTCTTGTTGAGCTCTACTGCTGAGGACGGGGAGATCGAGGTTCGAATCTTGTTCGGGTGAACTGAGGGTGGTTTTCCCTAAATGGTTTACCACTCTCCCTCGACGCAAATGCGGGTTCACTTCCTATAATTCAACCTTCCCGTTTTCCTAATCCATTAGCGTAATTAGTACTTAAAAAGCGTATAGCCCGAACGGGTAGTAAGACGCGGTGCTAATATTATTATTATTTATTCTTTAGAACCGGTTCTGCCTTATTTATGGAGTCCGCTCATATTTTTACAGAAATATGAATCAATTGTTCATTCTAATTACGTTGTTATAATTAAACTCATGACAATGAAAGTGCTGCCTCATTACTCTCGACATCGTTTCAATGAATATACCGTAACAAAACTTGAGGCTATGAAAGAAATAGACCTGCTTTGTGTTTAATATAGGCTAGGAAACCAGTTGGCCTCGAGGGGTTAAAATCCAAAGATCATACAACAAATTGACCTGAACCCAGCTTCAAGTAAGATATTACTTTTTACTTGCTTTCAACAACTCTGAGAGAAAGTATTAAGATCATCAAAACAATAGAACTCGAGATTTTGATTTTTTTTAAAGTGGACTTTTCATGCTCCTCTCCCCCCTTCCCCCTCCCCCTGAAACAAAATAAAATGTTGACAAATAGTGGTTTTCGTAATTCCGTTCGATTGTCTCTACCTCGAGATTGAGCCGAAACTATTTTACCCATTGGACTAAGACTTGTTATGAGGTTTTTAAATAGATATCTAACCCTAAATCTAAGGGTAGTTTACTGAAGGGGGAAAAAAGAAGGTGGTTTTTCAAAATTTGCTCAAACAATTTTGATTACATTTTTTATCGAGAAACTTTTTGTCACTATAAACAAGAGGGAAACTCTCATTTCCCCATGAAAATTACTTTGATGGAAATTTTCTGATTGTCATCACTTATCCACAACTACTTGAGATACGAAATAACATATCATTGTAAAGTTGTACTATTAAAAATGATCTTTTAAATAAAATATATTTTTAGTAAACCAATAGTTTCTAAGCTATAATCAAATATATATATATATATATTTAATTTCAGGTATTTGAAAATGAATTTGATTCGTCGATTTTAAGACCAGAGAGGAATAAAGTCTATGCGGTGCACTGTACCGTTTATCTAATATTTACTCTTTAAAAATCATAATTTTTATTTTTTGATACTAGAAAGTTTCTCTTCGCTGCCTAATTTTGAAGTGTTTAGTCCTTAAGTCCCTAGTTTCTTTACTCAACACTTAAAGGAGCCTTGTAAATGCTGATGGATCGAATGGTTAATAAGACTTGCTATAAAATAAACAAATCACATTAAAAAATTTTTTTAGCGCTGATTAAAATTGTTAAAATACTTATCATTTGTTAATTTTTTACAACTTAATTTTGATATTAATGTAAGAGAAACTTCACTGTTGAATATATTTGGTTCTTTATTTATTTTTGATAAAAGGTTGGTCAAGTTATATTTTTCTATAAACATATAATTATAAACCTTAATAAAAACAAACAATACAATTTTTTTCCAAAATTTAGAAATATAATAGTTTTAAATAAATTATTCTTTAAATACTAAGGACATAAAGTCATTAAGAAAATGTTGAAATATCAAACTAACAAAGCATATGATTCATTCTCGCCAGCAATTATATCCTTTAAAAGTTTTTGGTATAAAATTTATTCAAATTTGAATTTGCTCTGAAGATTCTTTTTCAAGCACTGCATCTTTCTACCTATTCAGGTTATACGCTTGCTCGTGAGAAACAAGTTAAATTAGAAATCCGATCTACAGTAGCCCCGTGGCTTTTCTGGTGCTAACTGACAGCTCACAGCTGACTTATGACAGTCAACATTTAGGTATATACAGTAGCCCCGTGGCTTTTCTGGTACTGACTGACAGCTCACAGCTGACTTCTGACAGTCAACATTTAGGTATATACAGTAGTCCCGTGGCTTTTCCGGTGCTGACTGACAGCTCGCAGCTGACTTCTGGCGGTCAACATTTAGGTATATACAGTAGTCCCGTGGCTTTTCTGGTGCTGACTGACAGCTCGCAGCTGAATTCTGGCAGTCAACATTTAGGTATATACAGTAGTCCCGTGGTTTTTCTCGTGCTGACTGACAGCTCGCAGCTGACTTCTGGCAGTCAACATTTAGGTATATACAGTAGCCCCGTGGTTTTTCTGGTGCTGACTGACAGCTCGCAGCTGACTTCTGACAGTCAACATTTAGGTATATACAGTAGCCCCGTGGCTTTTCTGGTGCTGACTCACAGCTCACAGCTGACTTCTGACAGTCAACATTTAGGTATATTCCTAAATTTTGACTCTCAGAAGTGACAGCTGCTAAACGCATGTTTTTACAGATTATATGGTTCGGCGTAGGGATACATAATTTGGTCTGGTCGGCTGTAGCACCAAAAGCCTTTACTACAGTTTCCACGTAGGATATAGTTCGTTTACTTTGTTTAGTTATACTGTAAGGTATACTATACTTCTATATTTTAAGATAGGGTCAAAGAGTTATCCGTCAAAGTAGACTGCTACTATCGGGTTAAAAGTAGTGTACACTTTTACACGTGTTTTTTTTTATAATGAATGCTTTTACCTTGACGGATTATACTATGGCGGTGACCTGGTGGTCTAAGGGTAAGGTGTCGGACTTCTGTGCCCGTGTCCGGGGTTCAATCCTCGGTCCCGGCAAAGATTTATCTGATTACCAAACCCTTCCTTCTCCTCTGACAAGACATCTTGTGAATGTGGGGAATGCCAGGCCTCCACCGTGGTTCGGATTCCACGTTAAACTGTAGGTCCTCCATTTCATCTCACAATCACCCTACCATTGCACATTAGCGTAAGTGCGTATAACCCGAACGGNGTCCTCCATTTCATCTCACAATCACCCTACCATTGCATATTAGCGTAAGTACGTATAACCCGAACGGGTAGTAAGACGCGGTGCTAATAATAATAATAATAATATAGCCGCGTCTTACTGCCCGTTGGGGTTATACGCACGCAAATGTGTAATGGTAGGGTGATTGTGAGATGAAATGAAGGACCTACAGTTTAACGTGGGATCCGAACCACGGTGGAGGCCTGACATTCCCCACATTCACAAGTTGTGATTAATACACGCCTTGTCAGAGGTGAAGGAAGGGTTTGGCAATCAGATAAATCTGTGCCGGGATCGAGGATTGAACCCCGAACCCCGAGCACAGAAGTAAGACACCTTACCCCTAGACCACCATGTCACCTACTTCTTTTTTGTTATTACTACGGATATTGTTATTAAATGTATCCGCTAATATGAAATTCCCACTTTTACAAGGTCATCATTTCTGATATTGGTTAGAATAAAAATAACTTTAATTACAATTACATATTTTAAATATTATAATATTCCAAGATACTAGACCCTAATAGCATAGGAGTGGTAAATACTTTTATGAGAGAGAGAGAGAGAGAGAAATAGCCACATTTTGAGAACGACATGACATATTTGAAGTTGAGTGCAACCTGAGAAGTAAACGTTACCTTGTTAAGCCGGTATCTGAAACAGGTGACATGTAATTACGTTCAGCGAATAGTTCAACGTTAGAATACTCGAGTAATCCCACGGCGCCCGTCTCACTGTTTCTCTCTGTGGAGTGGGAGGCAATCTATTTCACTCCCTCGCATGTCACGTCATTCCACATTCACATCTAGTCGGTAAGACTAAGACTATAACTGTCTGATCCGCGTTTCCACCGTTCAATATATACGAGTAGAGATAAATCTAAGGGCGTGTCGTTTCGCGGTATAAACTCTAAAAGCGTAATTTTAATTTTATACTACCGTACTTCATCTGGTTTTATCGCTTGTACACTCCGTTTACCATGCGAGGTTGAAATATTACTCTGAGCGATTGCAATATGGCTGTCCTTAAACTGCTTGAGGGTATTTGGGGAGAAGATGGGAATGTTTGCTTACTTTCCTATCGGAGCGTTGGGGGGGGGGGGGGNGGGGGGGGGGGGGGTAGCAGAGGCGTCAGAATCTATCTTAAGGTTTTTTTATTAATATTTTCACCGTTTTATAGAAATACTTGGGGGGTGAAGATTTGAAACCTAGTTTCATTGTAGCTCGTTGACATCGAACCCCAAACTCCTGGATCCGAGGCAGACACTTCCCTTGCATAAAAATGGTTCTTTGTTAATATTTATATATAAAATTATCGTCTTGATAGAAAACTCTATTGAGGTGTTTTCTTGTGTGTTTTTTTACCAGTGTAAGTTGTTAATTTTAGGCGGTATCTAATTCTTAGGTACATATTCTCTTTATTTTAGAGATTCGGAACTCGGTCAAACCCCCATTTGACTTTCACTGTCTGTTATTTGTATTTCAGGAGTTTGGTTGACTCCAGAAATTAGTCTTTAATACAGCCCTAAAGGCCAATTTATTATTCAGACTGCCACGCACTGCTGTAGTAAATACATTACACCTACTTAATCTCAGATTAAATGGTACAGTATCGCATATGAAACTGGCCCATTCATTTATTGTCTATGTAGATGTCGTCCTGTATTCACATGAGGCGTACTAAGAGTTTGAATATGAAACTGGCCCAAATAATTTTTGACCTAATCGGTACTCAAACCAACAATATATCTCAGAGGTGGATAGGCAACACTTAAGGTTAATTTCTAATGTCGTACCCATTTTGTTCACATCCCGATATTTCATTCAGTTGTAATATATTATGTTCAAAACAAATACGTGTACTGGTCTGTGAAGATATTTACTCTCGAATAGTCAAACATTATTGTTTGTTTATAGATTACATTATGATTATTAGCACCGCGTCTTACTACCCGTTCGGGTTATACGCACTTACGCTAATGTGTTATGGTGGGGTGATTGTGAGATGAAATGGAGGACCTACAGTTTAACGTGGGATCCGAACCACGGTGGAGGCCTGGCATTCCCCACATTCACAAGATGTCTTGTCAGAGGTGAAGGAAGGGTTTGGTAATCAGATAAATCTGTGCCGGGACCGAGGATTGAAACCCGGCCGCCAGCACAAAAGTCTGACACCTTACCCCTAGACCACCAGGTCACCTACCATTCAACTATAGAAATAATATACTCACTTTGCTTGTTGAGGGCTCCACCCCCAAACCTCCTGTGAGTTTTCTTGCCAAGTGGATGTAAACTAATGTAATTCCAGAGCTGGTTTTTGATCGGTCTTAACATTTAGCCACAAGAGACCTCCAAAGAAAGGTCCGCACCGACTTTAAAGTTGCTCCACAATTTTGATTTTATTGTAGGGGTTACATTTTTTTTCTTTACATTTTTGGGATTTTCCCGTCACTTACAAGCTATAGGCTATAAGTTTGCTAAATTTCAAGTTTATCGCTCATCTGTAAGTGGGTAAACATTAATGTCAGTGAGGGAGTCAGCCGTGTGGCTTTATAGTAGTATCATTAATGTGCTATTGTGTGAACAATTTCAGTTTAGTTTAGCGATTTGAACCAAAAAAAATCGTGATGAAAAAAAAAAGTTTATCAGTGTGATTAAAGTTAATCAGAATTCACACTGTTTGTGTCCATCTACACTAATATTATAAAGAGGAAAGATTTGATTATTTTGTTTGTAATGGATAAACTCAAAAACTACTTGACCAATTTTAAAAATTCTTTCATCAATATAAAGCTACATTATCAGCGAGTAGCATAGGCTATATTTTATTTTGAAAATTTAATTTATTCCTTATAAAAATGTCTATAGTTACTCATATTTTATGGTAGAGTGTACAATGATTCTTCAATATGTGTGTTGAAAATAATAATGCGTGGGAGGGGGAGGGTCTAGTAGTAAATATATTACAGTTAGATTGTAATAGGAATCCCGTTATATGAAAACTGGAAAATCATTTTCTCTAAAATAACGATTTAAAAAAATTTCAATTATATTTACATTCTTAGTCTGTTTAAATAATAACGTAAAGATTAATTATGCAATAGTCCATAAGGAAATATTATTGTAAGCTTTTGATAACTTTTTAACAGATGGATTTTATTTATTATATTATATATATTAGCACCGCGTATATTATATATATTAGCACCCCTTTCGGGTTATACGCCTATGCAATAATTAATCTTAGGTTTTACGGGGTGGGAAGGTTTAATTTAAAGAAAGTATACCAATATTTGCGTGAAGGAAGAGTGAAAAACCATTTAGAAAAAAACCCATCCTCAGTGCACCCGACAGGGATCGAACCCCGATCCCCCCCGTCTTCGGCAATCTAGTATATTGTGAGAGTAGCGCCTTTAATTAAACATGCGGCCTATGAATCGGGTGACTTTTTAATAAATAAATAAAATAGAATATATATAGAATGCCAAATCTTTTAGTGACTTTAAATAAATGCTGGTGGTTAAACGTATTTCCCGAAGAAGAAGAAAATCCGGGTTTAGATATGTCACTTTATTTTTTCTTTAAACAATATTTTATCACTGTCAAGTAAGCTATATATTTCTACTTAGAGTCATTTAAAGTCTCGAACATACGTTTGGAACGTGAAAAATATTGTGAAACATAAACCAAAGTTACCTGAATAAACTCGTTGGCAATTTATGGTTACATATATTTTTTAGAACTAAGGCCAGATTTCCCTCTTTCCCATACCTTTCCAGTAAATTTCCCTTCCAATTCGTAACATCTATTTTTTACACAACACTATATTATGCATTTCATTTGTTTGGCTATGTTTGTTTCAATTTACTCAGAGCCCCTGGTTATTTATTTGTTTATAGCCTTCACCCCACCGCCCCCACCTACCTCACTCCATTCCACTAGAAAATCTCGTCCGGTTCACGAATACATATTGTAATGTAACACTATAAATCAGGGATACACTAATCAGTGTATTCTCCCTAAATCAGGGGCACACTAACCAATGTCTTCTCCCTAAATCAAAGGTACACTAACCAATGTCTTCTCCCTAAATCAGGGATACACTAATCAGTGCATTCTCACAAATTCAGAGGTACACTAACCAGTGTCTTCTCCCTAAATCAGGGGCACACTAACCAATGTATTCTCCCTAAATCAGAGGTATACTAACCAATGTATTCTCCCTAAATCAGAGGTACACTAACCAATGTATTCTCCCTAAATCAGAGGTATAATAACCAATGTATTCTCCCTAAATCAGAGGTACACTAACCAATGTATTCTCCCTAAATCAAAGGTATACTAACCAATGTATTCTCCCTAAATCAGGGGTGCACTAACCAGTGTCTTCTCCCTAAATCAGAGGTATACTAACCAATGTATTCTCAAATGTATTCTCCCTAAATCAGGGGTACACTAACCAATGTATTCTCCCTAAATCAGGAATACACTAACCAATGTATTCTCCCTAAATAAGGAATACACTAACCAATGTATTCTCTCTAAATCAGAGTTACACTAACCAATGTATTCTCCCTAAATCAGGAATACACTAACCAGTGTATTCTCCCTGAATCAGAGTTATACTAACCAATGTCTTCTCCCTAAATCGAAGATGCTTCCTAATTGTATTCTCAATTGATCTAAAACCAGACAGTGTGCTCACATGAAGAATTATTTTAAGTATAATTATTTTTATAGGGATTCGGTTGCCTTTCAACTTGACTTTGCTGCTGGTGATCAACCACAAGCTTGGGGAAACATATATTGATTTCACGGGATGATCACTAAGATATTACATTTTTATATGCGTCTTAACACTACAATACAATCATTATATATTTAGCGCAGAGTAACTTTTTGTTGTTTTATTTCCAATGTTTGGAAGAGTACAACACTTTGTCAATTTTTTTTTATCTTCACATAAAATATATTTATTTCAGACTTTTCAGGAGTTGTTTATGACTAATACTGGAGCCGCCATAAAATATTGGCTTTTTTCACACAAAGGAAACTATATTTATGACGTGATATATTTGGAACTTTTTGAAACTAAGCTACAGTAAATTCCCATATTTTGATAAAAAAAAATAGACTATTTAATTTTTTTTGTAGTTAATATTACTTTCACTTCATTTACCAGTGATTGTTATTTATTATAGTACAGCAAGTTTATTTTATTAAACTGTTTATTTCAAGTTTTTTAATACTATAGAAATGTAAAACATTTCACTAGTTTGGCCATAGAGAACGAAGGTCGGTGCTAATTTATTAAGTTTATTTGAATCTCCTAAACAATCTTCATATTCAAAGTGTTGTAATGATTTTTAAATAAATATGGATATTTTTTTTCTAAAAATAGTAAAATCGCTCAAACTATTTTTTTAAAACCCCTTTTGCACAGATTTGTTTACCGAGAGCGCTTTTAAATGGTTGAGCTCCAATTTCACGTTTTATTATGTTAACATTAGTAATGTGCTAGTTCGGTTCCACCATTTCTATAGCTATGGACCGAAAAAGGTTTTATTTAATCTCTAAAGTAGCTGCTCTAGGTTATTTTCTCTTCTCCTTGTCATCTTTTTGGGGTTGAGCCAAGTAGGATTATAGGAAATGTATCCTAATTTTCGTGGGATGAATGTGGTAAACCGGTTAGTCTATAATAGCACCTTCAGTACACCTGACAGTATTCGAACCGTGACCTTCTCGTCATTCTAAAGACAAATTAGATGAGCTTGATATTTAATCCATATTCCCACTGGCGTGGGTTCTACGGGTTTTAAATTATTTGAGATAAACTCGCTTTGCCCAGTGGATTTTCTTTGCAAGTGGATGTAAACTAATGTAATTCCAGACCCGTGTTTTGATAGGTCTTACCGTTTAGCCACAAGAGACCTCAGATGAAAAGTTCGCACCGAATTTAAAGTTGATCCGACATTTTGATTTTTTGGGGGGGGTTAATTTTTTTAAAAACTTTTTTGTAATTTTCCCGTCGGTTACAGGCTAGAAGTTATAAGTTTGCCAAATTTCAAGATCTTAGCTTATCTGGAAGTGGGTAAACATTAATGTGAGTGAGTGAGTCAACCGTGTGGCTTTATAGTAGTATAATAATAAATTATTATGACAATCAATTAAATTTGTACGTCAACATAAAAAGTGTCTAATTTTGAATATACGAATACTTAACACATTTTTATATCTACTTGTCATTTTAATTTTATAAACCTCAATATCACAGAAAGAGTGGAAACAATACATACTAGATGGCTCTAGAAGAATTTGGGTGATTAAATAAAGTTTAGACCCGCTTTAGTGGCCGCATGGTCTAAAGCGTGAACAGTAGATTAGGCCGGTGATGACGGGGAGATCAAGGTTCGAAACTCAGTCGGGTGTACTGAGGGTGGGTTTTCCCTAAAGGGTTTCCCACTCTCACTCCACGCAAATGCGAGTTCACTGCCTCTAAATTCAACCTTCCCAATTCCTAACCTACTAGTGTAATTAGTACTTAAGCGTATAACTCGAACTGTTAGTAAGACGCGGTGCTTAATTAATTAATTTGGGATCGACCCAGTTCGGATTGTCGATTTCTCCGGATTTTCGAAATTATAATACCTATATATAAAAAAAAGCATTGTTGGGATACTTACAAAAATTCATTATTAATGTAGAAACATTTTCACTTTACTTAAACAACGAACTTGCACATTTTTATTGATGTTGCTAAATATCACACATTCTTAAGGAAAATAATAAAGCAAAAATCTAACAACGAAAAAAGTATCCAATTTTTTTTAACAAGTGTTGACGTACGTCATTTATTTGGTTGTTATGTCTCTGATATTGATACCATTAGGGATATTTTTACTAATATTATTTTTTCTTGGCGATACGGATCGTCGAAAATCCGGATTTTTGGCGCCTGAAATACCGAAGCTCTGCTTTATTTCCAACATCTATGCTTTGAAAGTAGTTTTTATCAACCAATTATCGCAATATAATATATTCCAAATAACACGCTGAAATTTCCTTTTAAGGTTCATTTTTCACACGTAGGTTAATCAAGTCACTGTTCTTGAGTCAATATTCATGATTTCACATATAGTGCACAAGAAGTAGAATCGCATTAATTCTATTGATAGCGTTCATAATAGATGTATAGTGAATAGCGCACAATTCATTAAGTAATCAACTTATAACGCGCTATGCATTAAGTTTTGTTTGGACAACCCTTTAAGCTGAGTCGTATCATCCAATAAAAATACGAGAAGATTCAATAAAATACCAATAAAAGACCAGTTAACACAACAGATGGAAAATATCTTCAGGTCATGTTTGAAATTTATTTTTGTAGCAAAACTTGTTTGTTATTAAATAACACATTTTGTTTTGTTTTAGTAAATACGTTCGTCAAATATAATTGAAAATAAAGAGGAATTGTTAAATACATATCTTATTCGTTTATTGAGTAGTAGCACTACAGTGGCGGGTCAATAATTATAAACATTTTAAGAAATCCCTTTAACTGACCTCAAGAAAGAGCTCGCTCGGTAGATGATTGTACCCCAAAGAACATTACCACTTACCCATCAGCTTGTGCTCACTCAGGTTCTTAAGAAACCTAGCTACTTAGGCATTTAGCAATTAAGCGACTAAACGCTCTGTCTATGGCAACTAATAGAGAGTTAACATCATAGTCACAATGAGAAGGTGCTAACCTAGTCCCTCTTATAGGGGGATAGTTAGCCCCAGTCAGGGCAAAATAGCTACCACCTTGAGCTACAGTGGCCACACTCGAGAACAAAAACTGGATACTAGTCCAAGTACAACGAGTGTACAACATAAGGAGGCCGTCTACATGGCTGCAAATAAACTAGCAATAACAATATATTATTACTATTAGCATCGCGTCTTACTACCCATTCGGGTTATACGCACTTACGCTAATGTGTAATGGTAGGGTGATTGTGAGATGAAATGAAGGACCTACAGTTTAACGTGGAATCCGAACCACAGTGGAGACCTGGCATTCCCCACATTCACAAGATGTCTTGTCAGAGGTGAAGGAAGGGTTTGGTTATCAGATAAATCTTTGCCGTGACCGAGGATTGAACCTCGGACCTCCAGCACATAAGTCTGACACCTTACCCCTAGACCACCAGGTCACCCAATAACGATATAAAGGCTGCCCAAGTGCAGAGCCTATAATAAGTAGTAAAATACAGGATCCCATAATAACACGTTACTAGATACTTAGCCAGGGCCAAGAGACCTAATTAAGTCATCAAAACACATCTAGCACTCCCCACTAGTGACTCAAGACGTTCCCTTCTTGGCTATTCAAACAACATTGCCAAGCAACCAATCCTAACGTTAATTAGCCACATAACCATAGTGAGGGCTGTATATAAACATAATTCTAACATAACTCAAACTCATGCGGATAATCCACTTAGCAAAACAAACAACACAAGTAGTAAGTATCGGCAAGAAACTATATCTGCTCGTTGAACTATCATGCCCTAGTTGACGCTTGTAATATCAGTGTAATTAGTTCAATACTTATATAGGTGACCTGGCGGTCTAGGGGTAAGGTGTCAGACTTCTATGCTGGCGGCCGGGGTTCAATCCTCAGTCCCGTATCTGATTACCAAACCCTTCCTTCACCTCTGACAAGACATCTTGTGAATGTGGGGAATGCCAGGCCTCCACCGTGGTTCGGATTCCACGTTAAACTGTAGGTCCTCCATTTCATCTCACAATCACCCTACCATTACACATTAGCGTAAGTTCGTATAACCCGAACGGGTAGTAAGACGTGGTACTAATAATAATAATACTTATATACATCAATTTACCAGGGGGTTGACTTAGAAAGAAACGAGCTCTTCATGATTTCAAAATAAGTTGAGGTGGTGCTTAATATTCACATTACTCGTAGCTATACTTTTAGAATTACATAACAAAAATACACAACTCGGCGAGCAACAGCACAAACCGTACAGAGACGGGAATTAGCCAGTCCGGTTAGCAAACGGTCCGTGCGAAACCCAACTCAGACGTAGAAATCAGCTGTGACGGCACAGCGTTATTGTAGCCGCAGTGGTAGAGCAGGCGGTACACTTCTAGTGCACCAGCGATAGACTATGGTGGTGTTGGTGATCCAAGTGTACCTACGGGGGTAGCCCCTGCGTTTACTCCACCGGACTCCATTCCGGCCAGGGCCTAATCAGATTAACTGCTACAGTAGAGAAGGTACTGTTAGAGACCCGATCAGTCGTGAATTATTACAAGTTGTGTTTCCTATTCTGCTAGAGTGGTATATTAAATCAATTTAAAGACGGAGGGGAAAAGGAAGGGGAGAACAGGTGTCAGCCAATCACGGCTTATAGCAACAGTGCAGGTCAAAGCGGTCATCAAGGAGGGTTAAGCGCATGCGCAGTGAGAGCAGAGAGAAAGAGGCAATTCGAAACAGGTGAAGCGTGTGCGGAGTGATATGTTTGATTACTGCATTTGGACGAAATTAAGCTTATAGGCAATGACCTCGAAACACACTCACATAGACAATTATGTCAAGGGGAGACCAATCAGTAGGGTAGTTCATGAAACATAGAAGATCTCTTGAGAGGTGAAAATGTCACATGATTGTGTGAGCTATTATCCATTAGCTCGACACAATATAAACAAATTTTGGGGGCAGTGGGGGCTATTTTACATTTTCACGTTTTCAACCCTTTGGGCCTATTGTTTCAAATTACCCACAATAACAAACTGTGCATGGACGGATTGTGATGTGTATGCGGGAAATGTAAAATACCACTTGTATTGTATATTTAGTTTGACAATTTTACCGGGAGTGGTAGTGATAACTAGTTATACAGTCAAGGTTCTTTGATTGGAAGGATAAGTCACTCCCAGCCATTTTGTCAAATTATGTATTTCTCCATTGTGTAAATACATTTTGAGAATCTCATTCAGTGGTCGAAATTTTACGTTACCAGTAATTTACTTTACCAATAATTTGAAAAATACTTAAAGACAGTATCTTTTGAAAACCGAACCTTGCTTTTCTATATTATTCTAATTCCTTATTCACTGGTTTGTGCACGTTCATATATATATTATTATTATTATTAAGCACCGCGTCTTACTACCCGTTCGGGTTATACGCTTTAAGTACTAATTACGCTAAAGGATTAGGAATTGGGAAGGACGAATTAGAGGAAGTGAACCCGCACTTGTGTGGAGAGGGAGTGGAAAACCATTTAGGAAAAACCACCCACCAGCTCACTCGACCGAGATTCGAACCACGATCTCCCCGTCCTCGGTGGTTGAGCTTAACACGACTAGCGCGTTAGCCAACTACGCCACCGAGGCGGGTTTCATACATATCGAACGTTCACATGTTTTATCAGAAGCGATGACGAACTGGCCGTATTTTATAGACACATTACTTCTTGTGAGTATGGAACCTATTATTATAAACTATTATAATGTTTAAAACGGTGATATTTTCATTACACACCATTTATTATAATATTAATAATGAAAATATAGTTTACTTTGTAATATGGTTTTCTCAAAACAATGTTTTAAAATAGTTCATATGCTACATTAATATTTAGACTCAAATGTTTTTACTAGCTATAACTTTTGGATCTGTACATCGCGTATTTCTTTGAGCGCAACGCAACCATTCAACTCAGGCGTGTATTAAGAGTTGCCTATTCAATCTTTCCAGGCGCTCCTGCTCTAAAGAAACTCAATATAAAGTCTAATATTTTCACAACTTTAACAATGACATATTTATTCCTTAAAATGGTATTATTTAAATGTTGGCGAGTAACTTGAGTGGGAATAGGGCGTAGCAATAGCTCATAGAAACGTGAAAGTTTTAGTTTTTGGTTTTTGTATTGCTTTTGTGAGGGGCGTTTCCTAGGTTTTAATTAAAACCCAAGGAGGTTATTATTTTTTAAATAAAATAGTTACACATGGATCGTCCCGTGCTCAGGGTCGTTCGCCTCTCATTATTTAATTCCTTTCATGACCTAAAAACTAACACATTTGACTTGATATTTACTTCTCTTATGGTAGCCATTCGTGACGCAATTAACTTATTATTATTGTAAATATAAATTAATAAGGAAAGGGCCCAAATTTTGTCCCTTACTCACTTTATCCTACTTGGAGACCCTATTAACTGACATAAGAGCTCCAAAATTTTACATTACCTTTTTTTAATTATCCCTTTACCTGGAAACCAAGCCATTTCACCTGTATAATCAATAGTTATTAAATAAAAATTTAATTTCAAAAATATTTACTTTTGGCAACAACAAAAAATGTGTTCCTAATTTCGTCCCCCAAAAGTTAGTTACGATGTTTGAAATTTGTTTTTTAATGTCAACTTTATTTATTTTATTTACAAAAGCAATTACAAATGTGAACATACATATTCTAATGTAGAGAGTAAATACAACATGTTATACTTAAAGAGAATTTAAAAAATAAATTTAGCAAAACTCTAAAACAATACTAAACATATTTGAAAGAAAAAAAACCTTATTATTTTCTAAGCAAATATAACAAATGAATTTCACACAGTTTTTGGTACCGGAGTATGTTTTAAAGAATCATTTGAAACATTGTATGTAGTGTAAATCCATTTACAGCAGTTTACAGCACTCTCATTAGCTTCAATGAACAGCCCCGCTAACTGGATATTGCTAACAATGCGACCAATTGCCTGAACATGCAAACTCTTCAAAGGAAACATAAACGCAACATCACATAAAGTGGTTGCATTTTCGCTGTTGAATAGAATAGTGGGGGCAAACGCACAACAGAAACTCTCATTTTCACGTTCAGCCTCTACGACGTTGATGTTGCATGTGTACGAATGTCCGTCTAAAATTAAAACAACGGGATCTTCTTTTGATGTCTTTGTAGTCGACAAATAATGTTGAAACCATTTCTCAAACAAGTCGGTCGTAATTCATCCAGACTTATGAACTGCTCCGATATTCGTCTTGCTTGTGCCTTAAGGCTTTCAATGTGAGACCCATACAAATTATTCGCCATTTAAATACGATACCCGACCAGCTGATCCTCCAAATCTGGTGTCAGAGCTGCCTTTCTTCTATTCTATTTCAACTAACAGTTCTCCACTAAAGCCTTTTAATTAAAAAAAATATAATCTTTCAAAGTTCCTAAGAACATTGTACAGCTTGCTAGCTTATTTATATCCTAATTCCTTATTGCGCATTGCATCAATCGTTATTTTCATTGAATCTTCTTTATCCTTCTTTATCCAACGATTATAGAATTCAATGTAAAATATTATTTGTGATAAAGATATTAAGAAAAAAAATTATGTGAAATATAACACTTTTAATGAATATATCTGTAAAGATTAGTTAAAGTGGATATTGTCAATTCAACATATAATATTAGATACAACATAAAATTAAAAACACATTAAAATGTGAATTAGATCACGCTTCATCGAACAAGTGAACTTATAACACAATAAGATTAAATAACATTGACATTAATGTAGTCATATAATTGAAGAATTAATTAGAAAACTGATTGAATTGTAAAATTGACAAATGTTGAATAAATAAAAATTATTATTATTATTATTATTATTATTATTATTATTATTAGCACCGCGTCTTACTACCCGTTCGGGTTATACGCACTTACGCTAATGTGCAATGGTAGGGTGATTGTGAGATGAAATGGAGGACCTACAGTTTAACGTGGAATCCGAACCACGGTGGAGACCTGGCATTCCCCACATTCACAAGATGTCTTGTCAGAGGTGAAGGAAGGGTTTGATAATCAGATAAATCTATGCCGGAACCGAGGATTGAACCCCGGCTGCAAGCACAGAAATCTGACACCTTACCTCTAGACCACCAGGTCACCTAAAAATTATTGAATTCTATTCTCTTATCTGAGTCCCATGCTCATTTTGCAGGCTTCGTAGAGAACGCCCTTATTTTGTATTGTTTGTTACATGTTTCGACACTCTACGGCGTCATCATCAGACTAAATTGAAGAAAAACAAAGAGATGCAATAAGTTATGAGTCGAGTAAATGGGCGTTGGCCAATAAGACAAAACAAGGTGGAAAAAGATGGGAATTAACATGAAAATTAACCAGTTATTCTTGGGCCCTCATCTTTAAAAAAAAAACCCACCAAACGTATGAGTACCTACTTTCATCTAGGGGAAGAAATTAGGAGCAACCCTCAAACTAACATGGTGACCTCTACATTTCCAACGAGTAAACCTTTTGGCACACATATTTCTATTGACAACGTACCTAGGCCTATGACATGCAGAAAATATAAAAACAACGCTTACAATAGGCGTAAAGGACTACTAATTATAGGATTGCAGGGACTCATCTAACCAAGAAAACGAAAAAATATTTGTAAAAAACCAGAATAGAAGATTATTGGATCACTAAACATTCATAAGTGTCTTTGTTTGCCTACCCCTACACACACACACACACACACACACACACACACACTGGAACCGATAGCGTTCCTAGTGGCAGGATTGAGAAACCGAAGGGGACGAAATTCGGGCCTCCTACCTGCCTTACCCTCCGTCAAAACTTTACTAGAGTTTCACTGAATGTACCACAAGGTAAGGAGAATATCAAACATAACTTGACTTTTCAGGTTCATTTAAACGTCTAGTATTACCACGAACGAAGGTAATTGCTTCGTCACAAGTAAAAAAACTGCACACATCCACTTCACATAAATCTTCTTGCGCATGCGCTCAACATTTGTACACAGGCTTCTTCCGGGTACAATTATATTGTGTGACAGTACCCGTTACAGAAGTAGTACACACTGAGTATTTTGTTATTATTACTAGCACCGCGTCTTACTACCCGTTTGGGTTATACGCACTTACGCTATTGTGTAATGGTAGGGTGATTGTGAGATGAAATGGAGGACCTACAGTTTAACGTGGGATCCGAACCACGGTGGAGGCCTGGCATTCCCCACATTTACAAGATGTCTTGTCAGAGGTGAAGGAAGGGTTTGGTAATCAGATAAATCTTTGCCGGGACCGAGGATTGAACCCCGGCCGCCAGCATAGAAGTTTTGACACCTTACCCTTAGACCACCAGGTCACCTCTTTTGGTTGTTGTTTTGCAGTTAGTATCGCTTGTATCTTCTATCCTCCCCTCTCTCCTCGACAAATCATGTGACCCCACCACCCTTTTTTTGTGGGGGTCTTCACAATTACTGACGACATGTGCTCAGGCGGAACAGGAAGTGAACCTCACTTGTTCGCGCGTTTGGAAGGAAAACTTCTCCCCCTTTCTCTCTATATTTCCATCGTCCTTCCTTTTTTAATCTAGATACTCTGAAAGAATATAGTTTTCAGTAGAGGTTATCTATCTCGCCGTTATGTTATGGGAACTTGCGGCTGCGTCATCAACTAGGAGATGTCTGTTTACTTTGGAGGAAAAAAATAAATACATTTCTGAGAGCTTTCTATGGGTGAAACATTATTTGGAAGCTTCTTAATTTATAATCATAGATATATTATTTATGTATAGCACCCTCATCGTGAGTCAGGGTCAAGTACGCTAGCACCTACTTAAAGATTACATTTACTTAGGACGAGCCTTTGGAAGCTACAAAAATTACTAAATATACTTTCCCTTATTTATAAATCAACTCATGTTATTTACAGCTGTCACTTTATATAGAGAGAGCAATACCTATGAAATAAAACTAATAAAATTGTATTAATTTTATCTAAAAAAAAGTTTATCTTTTCTAAAAGGGCCTTCTTATGAAAACTGGATTTACTACAGTGGTTTTGGTAAATGATTACAATCAATATCATTTCTGGAGGAACTGCAGATTTTATGGAGAAAAGCTTTATCTTCGCTCTCTCTCAGTTAACTATTGCCAAATCTCCTCGCTCTCAGTTATGTCTGAAGGTGGTGTGCTGGGGTAAGAATAAGCTACTGGCCAAATCCCCTCACTCTCAGTTATGTCTGAAGGCGGTGTGTTGGGATAAGAAGGAGCTACTGGCCAAATCCCCTCGCTCTCAGTTATGTCTGAAGGTGGTGTGCTGGGGTAAGAAGGAGCTACTGGCCAAATCTCCTCGCTCTCAGTAATGCCTGAAGGTGGTGTGCTGGGGTAAGAAGGAGCTACTGGCCAAATCTCCTCGCTCTCAGTTATGTCTGAAGGTGGTGTGCTGGGAGCTGGGGTAAGAAGGAGCTACTGGCCAAATCTCCTCGCTCTCAGTTATATCTGAAGGTGGTGTGCTGGGGTAAGAAGGAGCTACTGCCCAAATCTCCTCGCTCTCAGTTATGTCTGAAGGTAGTGTGATGGGGTAAGAAGGAGCTACAGGCCAAATCTCTCGCTCTCAGCTATGTTTGAAGGTGGTGTGCTGGGGTAAGAAGGAGCCACTGGCCAAATCTCCTCGCTCTCAGTTATGTCTGAAGGTGGTGTGATGGGGTAAGAAGGAGCTACTGGCCAAATCTCTCGCTCTCAGCTATGTCTGAAAGTTGTGTGCTGGGGTAATAAGGAGCTACTGGCCAAATCTCCTCGCTCTCAGCTATGTCTGAAGGTGGTGTGCTGGGGTAAGAAGGAGCTACTGGCCAAATCTCCTCGCTCTCAGTTATGTCTTAAGGTGGTGTGCTGGGGTAGGAAGGAGCTACTGGCCAAATCTCCTCGCTCTCAGCTATGTCTGAAGGTGGTGTGTTGGGGTAATAAGGAGCTACTGGCCAAATCTCTCGCCCTCGGCTATGTCTGAAAGTTGTGTGCTGGGGTAATAAGGAGCTACTGGCCAAATCTCCTCGCTCTCAGCTATGTCTGAAGGTGGTGTGCTAGGGGTAAGAAGGAGCTACTGGCCAAATCTCCTCGCTCTCAGCTATGTCTGAAGCTGTTGTGCTGTGGTAAGAAGGAGCTACTGACAACCTCGACTGAGCAGCGTTGTGAAACTTGTCTTATATTTGAGGGGAGATTGACCTCACGAAAACGAGAGAATGACAACACGGTTTCCCAATAGTAACCATGCAGCTAGCACAGAGGTGATATCCAGTGTACTAAGGCTTCTCTCATATATTAATACATTAAATCATATGTTTAACGGATGTCACATTCTGACAGGAAGTATTAGTGCCGATAAAATAATAAAAATGATAGTAATAATAATAATAATAATGTATAATAGTTATATTATGCTAATGTTAAGAGCGGACAGAAAAATATTATTTTTTTGCTGGTTCTGAAACTTCCATCATAACGGTGATTATAGTATTTACTTGTCGCGCAAACACGCTGCAGTTGTTCTAGGATAACTACAATAATTGTTATCCAACAGGTTAATCCCCTCACCTGTTTTAAGCAACTTGACAATAATTGTTTGAATAACAGTGCTGGTTTATCGTCAGGAGAGTTGGAGTGGCATGTGTAAATCTGGTCCGGGAAGTTATGATTGGGTTTAAATCCCGAACTTGAGGGCTATTACTATTATTATTATTATTAGCACCACGTCTTACTACCCGTTCGGGTTATACGCACTTACGCTAATGTGTAATGGCAGGGTGATTGTGAGATGAAATGGAGGACCTACAGTTTAACGTGGGATCCGAACCACGGTGGAGGCCTGGCATTCCCCACATTCACAAGATGTATCGTCAGAGGTGAAGGAAGGGTTTGGTAATCAGATAAATCTATGCCGGGACCGAGGATTGAACCCCGGCCGCCAGCACAGAAGTATGACACCTTAGCCCTAGACCGCCAGGTCACCTTGAGGGCTATTGTCGACGTTCAAAGGCTTACTGCGATTTTCATATCCTATTTTCTGGTAAATCTTGGTGCATTTTTCTTTTTAAATTACACAATTCTTGACCTTACATTAATTAATGTGGGTACATTCGCGAATTAAATTACAAAGTGTATGCTTTGGTCCATATGTTCACTGATGCTGTGGACATTTTAAATAAGACAAACACCTCATCTGGTTTGATTCGTTATTGACAGGTAAAGATGTACTGAGGGTGGTTTTTTTTCTAAATGGTTTTCCACTCTCACTTCGCGCAAATGTGGGTAAACTTTATCTAAAACTCCAACTTATCAAAAAAAACATTTGTGTGATTAAATGCTGATATTGTGGGTGGGTAGTAAGACGCAGCTTACAGAAATATTTTAGCACTGCGTCTTGCTACTTGTTGAGGTTATACGATTTTAGAATATTAGGGGTAGATTTGTTTGTACGTTTTGGGTACCAAGGTTTTGAAGGTATTTAAGCCATAAATTTCACAAATTTTAATTGAAAAAATACGTCGTTATTGATAGAAAGATTATTAACTTAATTTATTACACTTTTTAATATATTTTTTGGCTGGAAAACTTATTTTTAAATTTTAATTGATTATTTAAAAAAAATGATACAATTATCAAACAGTGACATATTTTAATGGTGGACACCTTTCGGGATCAAAAAATGTATTATATACAAATCATCATTAAAAGAGCGGTTTCTCTGAACGTTTAAAGCTAAATATGCAAAAATTAATTTTTACTACAAACGAGTTTTTTTTAACCTAAGAGATAACTATTTTTAACAGTTAAAAATAAAAGTAAACTACAAGCTTAACGATGTAAGGTACGTAGGTATTTACAAGGGACAAGTTGGCAATTTCTTCAACAAAACCGGCAACACGTAAAGCAATGTTTTAACAGGACTATACAATAATACAAACTTTCCTCCCCGCCTCGGATTTCTTAACCTGAATCGAAGGCAAATACTAGTATCAAAATATTTTATCAAGAGAGCTTTGGACTTTATTAATTTGGCAAATTATTACTAAATACATTCTACGTTTCATACTAATATTATTAATTAAAAATACCCACTTCGATGATAGAATGGTCTAAGGCGTTATTCGGGGCTGCCACTGACAAGGAGATCGTGTTTGGATCCCGATCGGGTGTACTGGGGGTATTTATTCATAAATTTGGTTCCATTCTTTACCTTCAAGAAAATTCAGGTACACTTCCTTAAAATTAACTTTTAAACCTTTAACTTATTATTTGATTTAGTTAATAGTTATATGACATGGTGACAAAAAACAGAACAAATATCCATCTTATTGTGGACATGGATCTATTTTCTTTCACACTAGCTCCATGATGTAGTGGTCAGTGCACCTGACCACGAGCCTAGGGTTCCCGGGTTCGATTCCCTGACGGTATTTTTGGGTATTTTCCTCTAAGGGAAGCCACCCAAAAAGTCACCAGGGCTTGGTTAGTTAGCTTTAAGTTAGGTTTAAGGGGGTTAAAATCTCTATAGGCCTACTCACTATCACCCTCATACTCACTATCACCATCACCTCATCTCATCGGGACATGGAAAGAGCCTCCTCCACGGAAAGGATGTACTATCAGTACATTCGGGCGTCCCCTGGGCAATGGTATCTTGGTATTGGATAATCTTTATACAGACTGGGCTACGAGTGGTGGAAATATATACACATGTCTGGACTCGCAACCAAAATTATAGAAAGATTAGTCAGTACTAATGTACCGTTGACCAGGGGATGCCTGAATGTACTAATCGTACATCCTTTCCGTGGAGGCTTATTCCATGTCCCGATATAACGAGATGATGGTGATAGTGATAGTATATATATATATGTATATATATAAACTTATATTTTTATGCCCTCCCTTACTTTGGCCCACAAATTGGTGCTCTTCAATCCCACAATATCCCACAACCGAGCCAGACTATTGTAACTTATAATTTATAAACCATGTGTGACTGAGCTGTGCTGCCCTTAGTCTGTGAACACATGTGGTGTATCAGTTGGATTTACAGCGCTACTACAACTGTCACGAACACATTTTGCTATTGAATAACAATTTTATCGGAAGTGGGGATGTTGCTAAACATGTTTGTAATTTAAAACATGTATTTATTACACTATAAATTGTCTCGCAGCTTGAAGTCGGTTCACATTGTTTGCTTATGCGATGTTAATACGAGAACATAGGGTTTTAAATCCAAGAAGATTTTGATATATTTTACTTTTGAATGAAAAACGTTGTTTTGATTTTAATGCGAAATAAATCATAATACCTTGTGGTGTCCAGCCGATATGTTGAATAGGGAGTTTTTTTTAAAAGTCTCGTAAGCGCAATTCAACAAAAGAAGGCAGGGCATGTTCGCTTTGGACGGGTCAGTATTGTCATAAAATACGTTTGGAAAAAAATAAATCAAAGAGTATTACTATGATATTATATGATGAAACTATTTGTTAGTTGAACCCTACATATGTTTTTGTTTTATTTCATACATGCCTTTGTCACCCGCTATAAACTTAAAACAATCAAACAAATATGATAGGTATTTTATTGAATTAAGTTATCATATTGGTTACCATTATAACGTTGACATGATAGGCTTTTTCAAACAAATATTTTTAATAAATGTTCTTTAATTTGAAAAAATGACACCTGGACACGGGAATCTAACCCAAGACCTTTGGCTTAGTACGCTAATGCTCTACCCACTGAGATATCCAGGAATAATCCCGTGTGTCCTGGGCCATTATTCACTCACATTTTAAGGCAGAGTCTGTGATGGACGTGTGGGAATCGTTCAGCTACATATGAGCGACCAATTAAGATCACGAGCTGTCTGATAACGTAGCCTTCTTCGACTAGGGGGGGGGGGGGGCTTTATGATGCTAATGAAGAATATTACATTTAGATGCGGCTTTTACCGTAATTAACAAATATTATAGCGTGTATATTTAATCCATCAATTCGAGCTGATTGAGATCTGATTTCTCGTCCTCTAAAGGTGAATTTCTATTATTTTTCTTTGAGTTGGACATTAGTGCCAATTTACATCATATTATTTATAAAGTATAATTCAAACAATTTTACTAATGTAAATAGTTTCAATTAGCAATGTATATGCAACATATTTAACAAATATATATATATATATATATATATATATTTGAAATTAATTTTGATATTGTGTTTAGTAAGTAAATAAATATAGCCTACTGTAAATACCAAAAATATTAATTTTATGATATAAATATATATATATATATATATATATTCCCGATTTAATATATTTTAGATTCACGAATATGTTAAGATGGGAGTCATCTGTAATGTAAAAAGACTAACCTCTTTGCAAATTAGTGTTTCAGAAACTTAAATGTTCTATTTAACATCTCAGTATGCTTATATAACTGCAAGACTTGGGTATATTACATGATTGAGGTAACCCATATGGTCGGGCACGCGGGCAAAAAAGTCTGTCTCGTCTGGTTTTCAAGTGATACTAAATATGGCGTCTGTGCCGCAATTTCTCGCTCAACTAGGCAACCTTCTTAGCACCTTGAAATTTATTTTGGTGAACCTTTTGTTCGGTTAAAACCTTTTGGATATCATTATTTATTAGTTGGATCGTCGAATGTGATTGAAACTATTTTGCACCGTAAACTGTCGATTACGACTCTATCTAGAGCTGAACCTGCAGGCGTGATATATAGTAAAATTAATTGCTCTCTAGTAGAGATATAATGTAGACAAAATGTTAATTACAGCGATAAACAAATATTTATCTTACCACGTCTCTCATATCTTTGTGGTATCCTCTTTATTCTTTTCGTATTTTATCTTTCATATTCACACCCAATGCGTTCATCGGAAGTATACTTCATCAAAATCCTTTTTAAAATCTAAGAAAAAAAATCCATCCGCGTTTTAGCTACTTTTTTTTGCTACAATTCCCC
>CABFVX010000343.1:154320-169106 GCA_902151425.1 Timema shepardi
GTATTAATCACAACTTGTGAATGTGTGGAATGCCAGGTTTCCACCGTGGTTCGGATCCCACGTTAAACTGTAGGTCCTCCATTTCATCTCACAATCACCCTACCATTACACATTAGCATAAATTCGTATAACCCAAACGTGTAGTAAGACGCGGTGCTAATAATAATAATAATAATAATAATAATAATAATATTGGCGAGGAGAAAATAATGTTTTCCAGGGTCGAGAGCCTTGCCGTACACTATTATTAAATTAATTTCAATTGCAAAGAGTGGTAGATTAACAAATACTTTATTTTTGGAGGATTAATAGCAATGATTAAAATATATTAATTATGTTCTTTTTTTTCTTTTACATTTATTAACATTTGAGAATAACTAGGGGAGTTTTTAATGTGTAGACTATATCTGTTTGCTTTTTGAATCAAGTCACATTTTCATTGTTGTATATTATAGTTTGTAGTTTATCTGTTTTATTGTAAAAATTAATGTTTATTTTTTCGGTAGTGGTGTTTTTGAATGATTTGTTTTTACCAAACTAAAATAACTCAATATTTTAATCCACAGTGTTTGTTTTACAACTTTACAAGATAAATTTTAGCATGTATAAGAGCATCAAGCTTAGACATTAAAAATTTATTCAAAAATATTTTGATAATTAATTCAATAGGAAAATAACATATGTTATTTCGTTCTTCTGATTTAGAACTTTTCATGGTGGGAGGAGCAAGGAAAAGAAATATATGAAAAAGTATTCCATTGTGATTTTTAACAAAAAAAAAAAAAGTTTAATCAAATAATTTGACCCCATGACCTCCTCTCCCTCAAACTCTCCCCTCTCCCAAAGTGTGCGAGGAAGAAATGGCAGGCAGAACCGCACACTAACATTGACTAGAGGGATGTTCCATTCTATTTGATTCGATATTCAAACAAAGAAGAACGTGAGAGAGAGAGTAAACTAACTTCTTCCTGCCTCTCGTCTTCTCTTACATCTCCGCTTTTGTTACTCAAATATCCGCGGCCGGGGATGGAAATAGGGGAAGCCATTATTGGATGCTTTTAGAACCGCCACTTTCTTTAGTGCTTGCACTCATTAGATTTGCTAAGCTCAAACTAATTTACAAAGATAACAATCTTGAGGGGGAGAAAAAAATCCACATACGTGGTTTGAACTTGGAAAAACACTCAAATGCACAACACATAGAAAGACGTGTGCTCTATTTAAAACCCATAATTTTTTTCTTCTCATAAATTCGTTTATCTTTTAGGACGATTAGATCTCTTTATTTAGGGTTTATACACTTCTAAACTGTGCTTCTCTGGTAGTTTATATATCCTAGTTAGGACATGCCTCGATCTTTTCCTCGTTATATTGGTCCTCTGTAGTATCGAGTATTTTTGTTATGATGCTAGGACATACCTCGATATTTTCCTCGTTATATTTGGCCTCTGTAGTATCGAGGCTTTTTGTCATGATGTTAGGACATGCCTCGATCTTTTCCTCTTTATATTGGTCCTCTATAGTATCGAGTATTTTTGTTATGATGCTAGGACATACCTCGATATTTTCCTCGTTATATTTGGCCTCTGTAGTATCGAGTCTTTTTGTCATGATGTTAGGACATGCCTCGATATTTTCCTCGATTATATTGGTCCTGTGTAGTATCGAGTCTTTTTATCATGATGGTAGGACATGCCTCGATATTTTCCTCGTTATATTGGTCCTGTGTAGTATCGAGTCTTTTTATCATGATGGTAGGACATGCCTGAGACCATTATTTTATATGTTTGACTTATCTGACATCTGGGTATCCTTTCTACATGTTTAGACTATCATGTTAATATGCTTAAGGTTAGGTTTTATGCTCACTATCAACCTAGAAAATGTTAGGTTTGATGTATCTTTTATTATACAATGTGTACTTATTCCAACTTCCAAACGCAGCTTGCACTTAAGTGTACCTATCATTTGAGTTTATGCTCTCAAATAACTGTGGGGGGGGGGGGCGGTAATTATAAAGTAGCTACATTATACTACAATGACTGTCCATTTAAACATTAAACCTGATCAGGTGGACCAAACTAACCTCATACCACCCCGTTTATATATAATTATAAGTGACTTGTTTAATTAATTGACAAGCTCTGGTTTTTATAAAGTGGTCCACGCCATTAATCACGATTAGGATATACTCTGCTTTATTGCACTAACACCATGTACATACATTCTTTGAAGTCTTTTAACATTTAAGTTTTATTATATTAATATTTTTTTCTTTTCTGATTCACGTTGGTGAATCTAACTCTCTTAGGACCGTAACTTCCCTATTCTAAAAACCCTGCTTGTTATTTAGTCAAACAAAATTGTTAATTAGATTTACAAAGCAGTTTATTCTATTTATAAATCAAACAGCGACAAAAATCTAAAACGTTATTTATTTAATTCAGTACTAATCAAGTAGGATAGAATGCTTTTGAAAGATATTTTAAATTAATTAAATAGACTAATTATTCGACAGACATTTAATGATGATCTCTATTTGAAATATCATAATGGATGTGGATAGTTGACATTACACAATACATTCTCTTTAAAGAAACTTACTTTTGTGAGTAATTTTAATTAGCGGTTTTACTTCGCATTGATATAATATCATTTCCTCCATCTCCCAACCGCCCATTTTGGAGTTTTTATATCAACCCCTTATCTTTCATACTTCTTTCTTCTGCTACCTCTACTTTCTCTTGCTTCCTATCCACCTTTCATTTCCTATTCCTCCACTGTAGCCTTCCCTCTCTTTATCGTACCTTGTAGTTTAACCCTATTTTATATATACCTACTACTCCTTTGATCTTTGGCATCCGTTGTTGGGTAATAGGTTGGGGGATGAAAAATTGATTTTTTAACGAACATATGTTGCAATGTAATCTTTTTACTACCGTGGAAGCTTCAGATTTGTTGCTATGGTAACCGTTTCCCATTCCCAATTCCTTTCTTATAATTCTAACCACATATATATATATATATATTTTACCTAATTAACAGAGAAAATAACCCCAAAGGGAGTATAGGGGAACAATATTTATAAGTAATATTTAGAATACAATATAATGTGGGTTATGGTTTGAGTTTATGTTAGAAGAAAAAATAAAATTGAATAGGGAACCTATTAGCATTGGCATACTTGTTTTGAGATTTAATGAGTGATCTTAATAAAATTTGGTTTGATAACATTCATCTTTTTATTTAATTATTAATTACTCTCTTTGTATCGGGACTTGCAAGCTAATAATTTTTTTTAAAATTCGAATGCTAGTTGTGGAAGAATTTTCTTGAGCATTAATCCTTTTTTTTTCCCATAAACTATTTTCTCTATGCTCTGTAGTTTGTATTTCACTGATCGCAATAACTTTTCACGTTTTTAAAGCAATGTTTTACTCCATAAACATTAGGATTTGTAACGTTTTCTTTGTTGTTTAAAATGTATTGAGAAAGATTAATGACACCCAGCCTTCTTTTTTTTTGTTGTAGAACAGACCAAATTTTCCCACGATTATTAAATTGCAGAGTCTGACGAAGGAAATATACATCGTGCTATTTGCTGCCAAGCTACAGTAGCCCCATGGCTTCTTTGGTGCTGACTAACAGCTTTGAAAATTTACCAAACCAAATCATTGTTGTTTAAATATATAGATTTTTCCTAACCTCCAACAGTTATGGTGCTATGCTGCCATAAAAAAAACACCTTAAAGAGCTTCTAGAGGTGTTTAATATTTAGAATTTTTCATTGCCTTTGGCAGTTAGGGGGTTATGCTGCCATAAAAAATAAAACACTTCAGAAAGCATCTAAAACAGTTTAGAATATATAATTTTTTCTAGCCTTCAGCAATTGGGGGATGTGCCCCCCCCTGAAATCATTGGCTGGCTATGGACTTGATTTTTAGGTACTGTATGACTCTGGCAAAGCCAGATTGCTTTTGAAACAATGTGAAGCGTTGTTTTCGGCAAATGTATTGTTTGGCAAATGTAAGTAATGATTACTAGTTTATATTGAACATTGGACATTTGAGTCACTTTATCTATATTATCACATAAATGATGTCATGTTTCAAAGTAAACAAATTCATGGTTTACTCACAACTTTGAAAAGATAATATTGTTTAAATAACATTTTACATAAATGTTATCAATATATTAATTCATGAAGTGAGGTAAGTCCCACTTGTTACATAACATTTTGATTTAAATTATAATTGAACCAATTATTTGTCAATCTTTCCTAAAATTGCTCCCGTGAATATAAACACTCTGAATATTGTTAAAGGATGTAGAGTATAAAAAGAAAAGAAACAACTTTTAAAATTAGTTTTTTTGTTGTTAAGATACCCATGTAATTTTATGTTTACAGAACTTAAAAATGAATAGGGACTGTCAGTAAGAAAAATATTAAAACTTTTTTTTTTAGATTGTGAATGAACAACAGGTAAATTTAAAATAATCTTATAGTTTAAAATCTTAAAAAAAATTGGACATTACTTATTGATGTGTTTTACTTTAACTAACAGTCTATCAAATGGTTACCAACATAGATGGTGGTAAAAAAATAATGATATAGAAAAAATATTTTCGTCAGTTCAATATTTTAAAACTTGTGAAACATGAAGGTGATGATTGTTTGACTTTTTTTTAGTGTTTGTACTCCTCTAATATTTCTATATGTGTTACACAAATATACACCCATATTCATTTTACTAATTTTGAATAAGACTTAGTTATATTTTAAGCGGCTCCTAAATAATTTGAACAAACTAGGTATAAATAGTGTTAAATCATATACCATACTCCCTCTTGATTAGAAACTTGTTCAAACTTAGGCAAATAGACTAAAAATAACTAGAGCTGTAATACTATAATGGCTATGTTAGACAGACAAATGTGCCCCATGATTATATCTTTTTAACAAAAATAATTGTACTATAGGCCTAATTGTACATGTTTTTAATGTTTTGATATAATGATTTATTACATCATTAAAAAAATTATAAAAGTTATTTTAATATTAATAATGTGTGACACATATTTAAAAAAGTATTTTAATATTTATTTATTCAGTCTTAACATAATAAATAAAAACAATTCCATAGAACTAATACAAATAAAGAACTATGTTCATGGTAAACTGCATAACTTTAATAACAGATTAGACAGAACCTATGTTGATAATCTTAAATATTATTTATTAAATATACTTATATTTCTTTAATGGTAGGCCTTAATCAAATTAATAGGATTACATGATAGCATTACAAAATAATTGCATCAAAAATTTATACATAGCTGATATGATTTTTTTATAAATCTAGAAAGTCACATTAGTGTTATTCAAAAATATATATATTTATTTAACACTAATCTGATAAATATATGATAACAAGTATTTGCCAAATTGACTCTCATTTGAAGTGTGATAAACCTCACTCCAGATTACGGTTAAATTGATAGTCTCCTCTCATTCCAATAAAAAATATTATTGGTGTGATAATATGACACAGTATTAAGTAAACAGTGAACTAAATTATCGATGCAATACAATAATTCTACAAATACTACATTGAATCAATAAGTAAAATGTATTTAATAGCATTACCAAAGACACATTTGTAAACTAACTATAGGCTAGATATAAAATTAAAATACATACATTATAAAAAAATTAGAAATGTAATATTACATCAACTTTATTTCAACATATTTTCAAGATTTTTTTCCCACCATATTTATTATTAATTTCAGTCTACTAATTTAATAAAATTATCCAAAGTCTAATTTTTTTAGTCATTTTTTTAATACCATAGTGATCATAATTTATAGAAACGTAAATACATATTTCTAAATCACATATCATGTATGTAAATACTAATACTTAATTATACACGAAAATGTTTTCTCTTTAAATGTAGCATTTGGAGTGAGGGCAAACTACACACTGAAAAAAAAGATGCAGGCACACATGTTCCATGAAGTGTACAGTAGCCCCATGGCTTCTTTGGTGCTGACTAACAGCTTTGAAAATTTACCAAACCAAATCATGTATCCCTACGCCGAACCATATTATCTGCAAAAACATATGTTTAGCAGCTGTCACTTCTGACAGTCAAAATTTAGGTGCATACCTACATGTTGACTGTCATAAGTCAGCTGTGAGCTGTAAGTCAGCACCAAAGAAGTCATACGGCTACTGTAAGGTCTGCGTGTGTTAGCACACTTAAGCTCATTCACGAATAACTCCACTAAATCCTCTTGTGACTTGATCCACATATGAACGATACTCTTTTTTTCTCAGAGCATTGTTTATTTTAATGAAATGCAATATTCAATAGATGAAATTAATATTTAAGCACTTTAAATAGTTTATACATACATACATACATAAAATATACATTTATACATATATATACATACACATATACATACATTTATACATATATATATATATACATACATATACACATACACACACACACACATCAAAATATACATTTATACATACATATATATACATCTATACATCTATACACACATACATATATACATACATATACACACATCTATACATACATACACACATACATACATACATATATACATATATACATATATGCATATACATTCATATATAAATAACGCAGTACGCAAGAAACTATGCATACATCTAAAAAAACAGCTCCGTACTTAATCCATCCTCACGAACTTTCTCCACACTTCTCTTTTTCACACATTCATCTACAACATTTAGCCACTTCTTACATTACATGGCCCACACCTTTCTTTTGTTCCACACACTCTACCTTCATATGCTTTACATTCGATTACTAATCAATATCCTATATCTATGGTAAAGTGGAAAACGGGATTCACTCTAGTATTGTTTGGTTTGCTGGTGACTGAACTGTATGGGTTTGAATCCCTCCGCACGTATTGAGTTATTTTCCTAGATTATTTCCCACTTTCCCTTCACGCAAATTTGGGTATATTTATTAAACACGTAATTTTTTAATTCCTCTGTCACTAATATAAATATGCAAATATCCTGTAGTTTTAAAATTTATTTTGCTTTGAAGGAAGAGGCAGAAAGAAAATCTTTATTTAGCTTTTTATAAATTTGAAATTTATTCTGACTTTTATATATATATGCGTAATTATTTGTGAACCAACCAATAGTAAAAAGGGTGAGTATTAAACGCAAGTAAACGCGGTACTACACATAAAATAAAATAAAAATCCCCATGTTGCATGAACGGAAAAAAATACCTACTAAACCAACGTCGTTTATTTTTACTTTGGATGGTAGCGCGCTCATGCCGGTGGTCATAAAAACAAAATATAGGTAGTGAGTGATAAATAAAGTCCGTTCACCGTAGGAATTGTTTTCTGAAAGGCCTTTTTCCCTACCTGAAATATATTATATAGCAGAGTATTGGTAGGAAAAAAGACCTTTCAGAGAGTAATTCCTACCGTGAATGGAGTATAGTTTGCATCATTACATAAATAGACATACTAATAAAAACTATAACTTTTACATAATCGTATTTTAAATTATTATATTCATAATTTTATAACTATAGGCCTATAGTTTACTGAAAAATGGAACGAAATGATTGTTCCTATGTGTATTTGCGCACGCACACATACACAATCTTATTTCCGCCCCCCCCCCTTTTTCCCTCTTAGCCCACACAAACTAAAGAGTCTTTACTTGACATTTAATTAAAAAGTTAAAATAAAAATGGTTCCTTATTGTGGATAATTTAAATGTAAAGATAATTTAAAAACTTCTTCATATTTTTTTTTATTATTCAGGGAAAGACATTTCTCAACTGAGCGGATTACTTCTCTCTTGGATTCTTCAAGTCCATTTTTTTTTTTGCAGTGGCCCCGTTTCCCCACCTCTCTTTGTCTGCCCACTCTGAGGGGGGAAGAGGTTCCAAGGCTCCCTCCCCTCCCTCCCAACCCCGCCCCCATCAATCTCTCTCCGGTTCCTCTTCGGTGAGAGTCTCTGGAGTGCCCCGGCCGCAGACCAACTCGGTGGTCTCTTCACCCCAAAGGCGCTTCAGAAGAAAAACTACTCGTGAGTGATCTCCTAGTTTTACAAGCCGCGTTTTGGATAGAACTCTACAAGCTTTGGATTTAAACCATTATTATGAATAGATAAAATTCACCGTGGGGTCTAACGTGCTACTATCGCAGTAGACTAGATGGCCGATTATGGGGATATTAAGGTTCAAACATAGGTCGGGTGTACTGAGGTTTTTTCTCAAATGATTTTTCACTCTCCCTACACGCAAATGTAACTACACTTCCTATAAACATAACCTTACTAATCCCTAAAACTATTAGCGTAATTAATTAGTACATAAGCTAATAATCCGAACGGGCTAAAATTCACAGGTGTACCAAGATTATTAAAAAAAAGCTTTCATATATATATATATATATATATATATATATGAGGGAGGAAGTTGATAATTCTAGATAAAGAGCACCCGAATCAGCTTGTGAAATATTATGTGGGACACCACGGGGAGGAGGGGGGGGATCACATAAAAAACCACCATCATTTCGTCAGACGGGGATTTGAAACCCGTTAAGTGTTAAATAAGTACATTTGTGAGATGAAACGCTTTACCACCAGTGAGAGCGAATTTTTAAAGTCTGCCATCAACCTCAAACCAGCCGGATTTCATTTAAGGTTCGTAAAGGTTGACATTTTAAAATATATCCTTAAAGACCATCGAGACATTCTCCTTGCAAAGTCTCTGTATCTCGTTTTTACTAAGCTTCAAGTAGGTTCTACTACGGCCGTTATAAATTAAAAAACACTTAGTTTGAATTAATAAAATATTTAAACTCCATGGCGTAAGCCCTTAATCGAGCTCTATAAACGCAGCGGCCGCCGCGTGTAGATGAAGATATTTACAAAATTTTGCGGATAAAATACTAAACATTTTAAATGCAAAAAAAAAAGCTTAAATGATAAAAACTGAAATAAATCAGAATTAACTAGTGATGATCTATACCATAGATTTGTAACAAAAAAATGAGATTTCAAAGAAAACCTTTATAAACACTACCGTATAAATATTGATATCAGGAGGTTAAAGATATTTACCAGATAAAGATTATCACCACTTAAATATTTTACGCGTATAATAAATCGAATTTATCTGCCGGATAGCTATTTGTAGGATAAATATGTTTTTATGCAGAAAATGCAAGGTTAGTACCGTTACTAATTTCAGTGTCTGCCAAAATGTGGTCAATAGTTCGGTACAGCATTTACAAAATTTAATTTATTGTACTCATATTTAAATGATTTTTTCTTATATAACTATAATTCTAAAAATAGCTTGTTTATAAAAGTGTGAATTAAATGTTTTAACTTTAAATATACATTTTATCTGGCAGATAGATGCTATTTAGCGGTCATAAGACGCACTTTTAAATTATTGAACAGATACAAATATTTAACGGCCAGATTAATATTTATCCAGGAGTCATAAGACTGGCCCTTAATAGTTTACTAATATTTTAAATACTCACATGACTTTATAAAATTGCAAAATATTTTAATATTTGTCTTGAATCAATCCAAAAAACTCGTCTGGATGCGTACCAACAAATTATTTACCCTATGATTTTCGCTATTTTAAAGTTTTATAGAAAAAGTTTACATTTTATATGACACATAAACTTTATTGGAGTTATTTTTTTACACAAATATTTAATTTCATTACTATTTTTTTAAATTTATATAAATATACAAGCAGTTTTGATATGCGTTTGTATATACGTAGGATAAAATGTATATATGTGCATATATACATTTATACATGCTTGTACATATATATATATATATATATATATATACATATATTTGAAACTATATATATGCATATAGTTTAATATGTATACAAATATAAATGTATTAACCTTACAAGTATATGTATATACATAAATATACGTATATACATATACATTTAAGTATATGTGCATACATACTTGCACATATATACGTATTAACATGTATAGGTATGCATATTTTACACTGCTTAATATATATGCCAGTAAAAAACTGTGCGTGTGAATATATGTGCTCAATAATTTGTTTAAAAAACAGTAGGCCTAATGACAATAATATTTATAAGAAAACAACGCCAATCAAATTGAGGTGTCATCTAATAATTAAACGCTTTTCTACGTAATTTTAAAAATTATGAGAACCGTAGAGTAAATATATATATATATATGCGTTTCAAAACTTGCTTCCCATTGTGACGACTTGAACCAGAACATGTTTCTTAGGTAAGTCGGGCGTTGTTACCCGCAAAATCGACGGAACTCCGCTCTCGGGCTTCAAATGAGTGAATGCGCGCGGCTCAAAGCACCGGTTTAATTAGCTCTGTCTGGTTTCCCAGCTTATCGCAACTACCTGCTGTGTCTATCCTTCGAATCGTGAACGCTCGCATGACGGGAACCATTTTCATTAATGTATCGCCCGCTTCTACAGGGGGGCTCACAATTCACTGTCCGGTAAATGGTTGTGGTATTTGCTTCGAGCTACACTGAGGAAACCAGCTTCGGCGCCCGCGTGGTCTAACTCGCTACTCTCGCAGTAGACTAGACTACCGATAACGGGGAGATAGAGGTTTGAATCTCGGTCGGGTGTACTGAGGGGGGTTTGTTCCAAAACGGTTTATCTTCTCCCTCCACGCAAATGTTGGTACAATTCCTCTAAATATAACCCTCCTGATCCCTAAAACCACTAGCGTAATTATTACATTAGCGTATAACCCGAATGGGCGCTAAATAATAATAATAATAATAATATTTAGCACCGCGTCTTACTACCCGTTCGGGTTATATGCTTTAAGTACTAATTACTCTAATGGAATAGGAATTGGGAAGGTTTAATTAGAGGAAGTGAACCCGCATTTGCGTGGAAGGAGAGTGGAAAACCATTTAGGAAAAAACACCCCCAGTTCACCCGACCGAGATTCGAACCTCGATCTCCCCGTCCTCAGCAGTAGAGCTCTACACGACAAGCGCGTTAGCCAACTACGCCACCGAGGCGGGTGAATGGGTGCTAAAAATATATATATACACTAGGGTAAAGATAATGGGGGGAAACCACCCCACTTGGCATATCTGGCCACAATTTGAGCCGCCCAACCTCCCCACCAACCTTGTTCCACGCAAGCCCAACGTCTTAGACCACAGGGACATTTATGCGGATCGTGTAAGATAAGATATCTGCAAAATGACTTCAACCATTTTATATTTTCAGACTTTAATGGGACTCGCATATTTAGCCGAGTGGTTTCTAATGGGTCACTCTAGTTTTAGACTGGCCTGCTGAAGACGGGGAGATAGAGGTTCAAATCCCGGTTGGACCTATCGAGGGTGGTTTTTCCTAAATGGTTTTCTTGTTTTCCTTCTACGCATATTCGTGTAGACTTTCTCTAAAATGCTTCCTTCCTCATTTTTACTCCGTTAGAGTAATGATTATATATGTGTATAGCCCGAACAGGTAGTAAGACGCGGTGATATAATAAAGAACCTTTTTGGGTAAGGGTTCCTAAATTGTGCGTCGTGACGCCCAGGGGTGTCGCGGCTCTAAGTAAGTATTAAGACCTATAATGTATAGTTATATACAACATACCAATTTTCAACACGTCATTTCGTACATATTTTAAACGCTCCCTTCATACGAGTTTCGTATTCTAATGCTTCTTGAAAACTTGTCTTGACGTAGTGCGGAACTGTCTCCCCTACAGTCTGAGAATGGACGAGCCAAAGTCAATACATTTGTTTTCTTAAATATTAAGTATAGAGGCGTCGCGCGTCTTACGGAAAATCTGACATGTGAAAGGTGGGGTGGTCTCAAAAAGGTTTTGGAAATGCCTGTTAGGGTGTTATTAAATACTTTTTTTTATGAATAGTATTTGAACTGTTCTGGTTTTCCAATCACTTTCGTTTTGCTGCTTTTTTTTATGAATATCTGGATTAATTAAGCAATCCGGTGACCTGGCGGTATAGGGGTAAGGTATCGGACTTCTGTGTTGGGGGTCCGGGGTTCAATCCTCGGTCCCGGCACAGATTTATCTGACTACCAAACCCTTCCTTTACCTTTGACAAGACGTGTATTAATCACAACTTGTGAATCTGTGGAATGCCAGTTGTGATTAATAAACGTCTTGTCAGAGGTGAAGGAAGGGTTTGGTAGTCAGATAAATATGTGCCGGGACCGAGGATAGAACCCTGGCCGCCAGCATAGAAGTCTGACACCTTACCCCTAGACCGCCAGTTCACCTCATGTCTAACAAATACATAGTGACCTTCAATGATGACCACACATATTGTGCGGCTGACACCTGCACATGGTGACTGAACCCAGAACCTTCGGATACTATTGGTGCGCCTGGTTCGATTCCTATTCCAGATGTAATTTTTCAACAAAATTTAAATTAAATGTGTATCCAGTTATGGTTGTATAACTTCCGGCTTAATAATATTATGAGGTTTTGCAGCCAAATTCTTTATATTGTTTGTACTATTTTATAGATATGAATTTATATAGATACATACAATTTTTGTTAGCACTGCGTCTTAGTACCGTTTTGGCTTATAAGTTTATGTACTAATTACATTAATGGATTAGAGAGTATGAAGGTTTAATGGAGATGAAGTGCACCTGCATTTGCATGAAAGGAGAGTGTAAAACCATATAGGGGAAAAACCACCCTAAGTGCAGCTGATCTTTGGCAGTCTAGTCCAATACGATAATAGTGCGTTAGATCGCGCGGCCACCGAAGCGGGTCGTATCTAAATTGATAGCTGTAAATTACATAAATTAATACGTGAATGTAAATATAGTAGCTTTTCTATCCGGCATGTACGGTGAAAACTTGGGTGTAGACTTGACTTGTAAATGGTGAACACCGTGTCTATCAATTAAGGCACCCTGTTTGACCGAAAGGTGAGGCAGAAGTGAATTTGAGAGAGAGAGAAACCTAGACCTATAATGGTTCTGACTGCTCATAATAGCCCCCGTGGATGCGGTTTTGACAAGCAGGACGACGAGGCATGGAATTGGAACGACCGGTCGAAGGTTCCCATTGGTTCGTCTGCCGATAATTACTACGGGCGAAGGTATGGATAGGTGGAGGGGGTGGAGGGGAGGGTTAGTTTGAAAGCTCCGTGATTGTTCCAGAGCTCCCGTTAGTATTTGTATTGGAAGTGGTTAAATGGTTAACGCTGCGTGCGTGGGTTTGGAAGCCTTGTTCGTTAAGGATGGATGGTCCTTGTTGTATATGTTTAGAGGTGAAAATTTAGGAGTAGTGGCATGCGAGTTGTAAAGTGCGTAGTTTTACAATTTTTATAACAAAAACATCTTTTTGATCAAAATAAACAAGATATTGCTTCACTAGATAACATTTATTTTAATTTTCTATACATAATAATTTAATCAGTTATTGAATATTTAAAGGCCTATTGTACGCTGGTATTTTACTAGAAATGTTTATCTTTTTTAATATATAAATGCGTCTTACTTCCTGGTTAGGTTATACGAATATATGTTAATTACTCTAATTGGGTAGGGATGAGGAAGGGAGCAATTTAGGGGTAGTCTTCCCGCATTTTCATGGAATGAAAGTAGGAATTCGTTTACGTAAACACCCCCCTCCCATTAAAGCCAAATGGGATTAGAACTCTGGTCTTTTTATCCTCAGCAGGCCAGTATTAACACTAGAGTCACGCCTTAGACCATTCGGACACAAGCGGGGTTCTTATTAAAAAAAAATTCCTCAAACTGCACTATGCTTATAACAAATATTCAATAATTGTGAGATTACTATGATTTGAAAATTAAGCTAGACGTATCTACTGAAGAAATATTATATCTATTTAGGCAACAACAAAAAAAGTAACAAAAGCTGCCAACATAAGGACCTTAATTCGAACTACCTTCCACGCCACCTTAATCAGAAAAAAAAATTGAAAACATTAAAAACTTGGCGGTTAGGGGGAAAAACAAGTAAAACGGCAGCTTGACATGAATTTAGACCAGACGAAGCTCATCTTAACTGACCTTTTCAACCACAATATATATTTTCAATAATAATGATTGAAAAATCCGCTCTGTATATAACAAATAAGGACATTTGACTATCCGAAAATATTTTTAATAATGATTGTTATGAAAAATAAATATTTTGATAAATAAATAAAACAGTTAAATATGTTAATAAATATGTATAGGAAATCACATTTATTCAAAAGATATATTTACTCTCGCCAAAATGGTTATAAAAAACTAAGATTATTTCTTTCGACGAAATTTAAATATATATAATTTTTTCTTAGCATGGCATCTTTTTACCTGTCCAGGCTATACGCATATGTACTAATTAGTTTAATGTGTTAGGGGTAAGGTTGGTTGAATTTATAGAAAGTGTACCCGCATTTACGTGAAGAACAAGGGAAAAAACCATTTAGGAAAATCCACCCTCAGTACACCAGACTGGGATTCTAACCCCGATCTCGATATTATCAGCAGTCCATTATGTTTCGAATGTGACACCTTAGACTATAAAACACTGGTAAATATGTTCCTCTTATGTGCCTGGTCACTTTTTATGGTCTTGTTTTTAATTAACATTTAATTAAAATTAATTGTGAAAATAAAACTAGTTTCTTGAAGACAGGCCTGCTCTTTTTTTTTTTTT
>CABFVX010000343.1:171055-196342 GCA_902151425.1 Timema shepardi
TGACTGACAGCTCACAGTTGACTTCTGACTGTCAACATTTAGGTATATACCTAAATTTTGACCGTCAGAAGTGACAGCTGCTAAACACATGTTTTTGCAGATCATATGGTTCGGCGTAGGGATACATAGTTTGGTCTGATAACTTTTCAAAGCTGTCGGTCAGCACCAAAGAAGCCATGGGGCTACTGTACTTCGGGTAGTTTTCCCGAAAGACCGAAAGAGGAACTACCCAAGCGTCACCACCGTTTGGTCAGTAAGGTTTAATTATTTCCACTGTTTGCACACTCCTATACACACTGTCATTATTCCCTCGTCTAATCGGGACATGGAAAGAGTCTCCATGGAAAGGATGTACGATTAGTACATTCAGGCGTCCCCCGGGCAAAGGTACATTAGTACTGGATAATCTTTACACTATTAGGCTACGAATGATGTAGCCCACAGGTGTAATAAACAATTAATGAAGTAAATGGTAAAATTGATGGACCGTAGTCACGGTTTTTATATCTCTCTTCTTTTTTTTAAGAAACTCATTCTGAATTATGATTATATACTTTATATTGGAAAATAGTATCAACAAACATTTCTAAAGATACGTCTGATAAAAGATCACCAAAAAAAGGAAACTTTTTTTTAGCTGGAAATAGTAATTGAGATGGATTAAGATATATAGGTGAACGAGTACGGGTGGGGAAAAAAAAGAGAGAATAGAAGGTGATAAAGATGGTTGACGGAAAAAAAAAGACTCAAGTAGATAGAAACGAAGATGGATAGGTGGACGAATGAAGTTTCAAGGATACTTGATTGGTGATAAAAGTTGGAACGATGTAATAATGGGTTGATGAAACGGTAACGGGGGGACATAAGAGACGAGAATGATATCCACGAACACATGTAGAGCGTATTCTTTACCAAACTTCCGACAACGATGAAGGCTAAAGAAGAGTAGGACGGTAAGGGAAAATGTTAGGTTCTTACCCTGAGGGGAAACGCGGGAGAAGAGGGTGGGGAGAGGGGGTGATAACTCGAGGGGGTGGATGTAATTAGGAGCTCTTCGAGACGTGCTCGTGTGTACACAATCTGTTTTAATTACTGCCAGCTGTAGATACGGGGTTGACGTAGCCCCACCCTCCCCCCCATCTCTTACCCCTGCCATTGTGGCATGAAGGTTTGGGCTGACTAGCCTGGCAAACAATGAATGAATTAACACAGCTATGAATAACATTCTTAAATAAAACCGGTTTAGGGATGAACAAAAAAAAATATATATAGAATTTTGCGACTCGAATTGAAAGGAGTTGAAAGGCATCGTAGCGACCACTGAGGAGGTTTTTTTTGTCTTGTTTTTTAGTACTGGATATGTTAGGTGATAGGTTCTCTCTGGTATGAAGAGCTTGAAGTTAGTTGACAACCTACTATATTTGTTATATCGCTTACACATATGAGCCTCATTTTAACATTTATTTCGATTAATAAAAAATTTCAAACGTATTTTTAATTAAAATCAGTATAATAAATTCCTGTTAGTAAATATTACATGGTGGCTACAGACAGGGAAAACTTGGGAAAGTCAGGGAATTTTTGGATGACATGGAAGACAGGGAAATGTCAGGGAATTTAACTAAAAATAAGGAAAAGTTAGGGAATTAAAAAATATGTCTAAAATATTCCATTAATTTCGCAATTAAACACTAAAACAAAAGTTAATAATACCTAAATAATATACAATTTTAACTTTTAAGATAACTAATAACACCGTTTATGTTTAGTAGATACAAACATTTAAAAAAATATGTTATCAGTAATAAATAAAACAAGTCATCATCCACCATTAAAACTGGTAAAAAGTAGTCAGGGAAAATTGAAAAATGTTGCCTGGGAAACCTGGAAAAGTCAGGGAATTTTGTAAAATATGTTTTGTAGCCACCCTGTATTAATATTCCATTTCTTAGTATAGTAAAATTTCACATAATTGTAGTAAATATTTTCTAACTAAATGCGATTATCAGAATTTATTTAAAATAAGTGGTTTTTTAATTACTTGTATAGTATTTTATTTTCAGGGAACACAAACTATTTTTGATGGTTTTTGGGGCCGGTGTGCGTTTTGGGGTTTGTGAATCATCTTTAAAAAAAATTCAGACATTTCTGTTGTTGCTTTTCATTGGGCTCCAGCCCTAAAATAGTAGTTTTTATGCAAACAAGTATTCAAAATGACACGTTGATTTTGGAACGGTCCGTCAAATATGACAATTTTTACTAATAATAATAATATTTAAAACAGCGTCTTACTACCCGTTCGGGCTATACGCGTAAGTACTGATTACGCTAATGGATTAGGAATTGGGAAGGTTGAATTTATAGGGAGTGATACCACATTTGCGCGGAAGAAAAGTGTAAGACCATTTAGTAAAAACCAACCCAGTTCACCCGAACATAGTTTGAACCTTGATCTCCTCGTCCTCGGCAGTCTAGCTAAACACGGAACTAGCGCGTTTGCCAACTACGCCACCGAGGTGGGTGACAGATATTCAATAGATGTTAATATCACCATGTGAAGAAAATTAAAATCTCCGTTTCTGCTGAAGCAATATTTGATTAAATTTGACCAACACAAACATTTTATATAAAAAACTACAAAAATATTGCCCTTTTTTCGCGTCCCTTAAATACCCGCCTTAAGGCCCTTGGCCCTGTCGTGTGCCAGTATAAAACCTATTTTGTGGGATGGTGGGCGGGAGGGTGAAAGGCGTAGCGTGGCTTCACGACTGACCAAAGTATCCTTCCGCGCCAACAAGAACAGATGGATCACGGAAACCGTAGATAGCTGATATTTAGACCCATCGATTAGGACAGACCATAATTTATTTATTAAATATGAAGTTTGAGTGTGAAAAATACACACATTTTACAATAATATTCTATGAAGAGAGTATCAGACTTCTGTGCTGGCGGCCGGGGTTCAATCCTCGGTCCCGGCAAAGATTTATCTGATTACCAAACCCTTCCTTCACCTCTGACAAGACATCTTGTGAATGTGGGGAATGCCAGGCCTCCACCGTGGTTCGGATTCCACGTTAAACTGTAGGTCCTTCATTTCATCTCACAATCACCCTACCATTACACATTAGCGTAAGTGCGTATAACCCGAACGGTTAATAAGACGCGGTGTTAATAATAATAATGTTAAATAAGTGAAAATATATATATATCTGTAAAGGGCGTCTTAGAATTTAACAACTGTTTCTCTTAATTTAAAAAGGTTGTTATCTAATTCTGCTATGTCCATGAGTGTCCCCAGGAAGGTCCCCAGGAATGCGTCTCACCAGGTGCATCGACCACTACACCACGGTGCCAGTTTTATACTCTGTATAATAATGTTAAAACTATTTGTATTATTGCGCTATGGACCTCAAATAACATACATATGATACCTCTAGCTAAATTTAAGTCCAGTGTGCGTTCTCCGTCTTGTTTTTGATGATCTGGCGAGATAGAGGACTCAATTAAAGTAATGTAGACGCTGACCGCATACCTCAATTTCCTCCCGGAGTAATAAAGTCCCTGTCAAGGCTAAGGGTCGAACGGACCGCACGATGTTATCTACGACCTTTGATGCCGTGGTCAGGAAGAGGCTTCGTATAATGGGCTCTGCTTCAGATCTCCAGATGACCGCAAGGAGAAGATCAAGGAAGTTGCCATTACCCTTCAAAGAGCCGCCTTCTCCCTTCACAAACAAATGGACGCCTCCTCAAGGAATAGGCGTCTATAGCGATCGCACCCCTTTCAAGATAATTTACACACGCGCAAGGGCTCAACGTCAGGAAGGGTTTCCTTCTTTGGTGATGACAACGGAGAAGGGGGAGGGGGGATGTTGAGAATTGTGTGCGGGATTATCACATGTGAACCTGGTATGAACGTCAGATATTCCGAGGGAAAGCTTGTTCCACGTGTGTGTTTTGACTCTTATGGTTTGGGAGGCTGAGTTTCATTAACTATTAGTATTATTATTATTATTAGCACCGCGTCTTACTACCCGTTCGGGTTATACGCACTTACGCTAATGTGTAATGGTAGGGTGATTGTGAGATGAAATGGAGGACCTACAGTTTAACGTGGGATCCGAACCACGGTGGAGGCCTGGCATTCCCCACATTCACAAGATGTCTTTTCAGAGGTGAAGGAGTTTCATTAATTCCCACGCACGCTGGTGGAAGGCTGGGGTGTTTTTTTTATTACAAGGTGGTCTCTAAACAACCCCACCCACCTTTCATATATACGGCTCTGAAATACTACTGATACATCTTTAACTGATAGGTCGTTTTTCACCTTTTAATACCCATGTATTCCAACACATTAGCTCAGCTGGTAGCGTATTTGTCTTATGGCCTAACAGGTCCCGGGTTCTATTCCTGGCATGGCCAAGAGATTAATAATTGGTAAAATGTGGGATTCCCCCTCCACAGTGATTAATTAATGTTCGGGGTCTGGGTGTTGGGATTGTACTAAATTTAAATTAGCTTTATAAGTTTTATGCTGATATAGATAGTCTGTTCAGAAAGTGTACGTTAAATACTTCAAATAAATGAGAAAAAACACACACACACTTTAGAATACTGACTATTATAAACTTAAGACTATTTAATCTAAAATATAGTGAACAAAGATAAATTTAAGACTGGGATTTACATTTGCTTCGACGGGATTGTGGTAAAACATCCCCAAAGTATGGATGGAATCCTTTTTATCTGGACCAGTAAGGCGTGATATTCGCTCGCATAGCTCTCTATATAAGTGAACATTGTAGAATTTACCAAAGTTCAACGTCACATTGGCACAGGTAAGAAATACATAATTATTATTTGTTAACTTATCGCGCCTGCTTGTTTGATCCCACTTAAGCTTTAGTACACTTTAATATAATAATGTGAATGTGGGGAATTCCAGGGCTCCACCGTGGTTCGGATTCCACGTTAAACTGTAGCTCCTCCATTTCATCTGACAATCACCCTACTATTACACATTAGCGTAAGTGCGTATAACCCGAACGGGTAGTAAGACGTGGTGCTAATAATAATAATAATAATAATATAATCATATCTCATCTACAAACTCCTTTAAATGAGCTCCACTATCACGTTTAGATTTATTAAAAGTTAATTTGAAACCTAATTTAAAATTCTTGACACCATCCATTAATACAATTTTTATAGCATTATTAACATAACGTTGAAATAAACTACCCTATTCTTCAAAATAAGAAAATAATACCGACATGAAATACTTTTTTTAGTAAAATTGACACTAGCAATTTTGTTTGGATTGAATAATTTCGTTTAGGTGTCATAGCCATTTAGTTTTATATTTTTTAAACCATTATAATTGGTTAATTTTTATTACTTCATTATAAATATATTAATTCAATAATGAACCTATGATTTGAACACTGCCCGAACCAATTCAATTTACTTACGGTCGTCTCGTTTACAACGCTATAAAAAAAACTGTATTGTTATAGATTTAAATAATTTTTTTTATATGACATTCGGGAGAGATCCCCAAATAGATAAGTCCCACTAAAAAAAAAGTACAATCCATATTGTTTTTTTTATGATCCTTAAAAACTAGCAGTAAAGAACAGGACAAATTGTAAAAGATTTCCCCGAACCGAATTGCAATTTCTTAAGTTACAGTGAAAGCGATCTTTTCATATTTCTTTCTAAGAAGATAAACTGCCCAAAGGGATATAGTGAGGGCTACAAGAAGCCCCCGGAACAAGTATCGTAAAAACACTCGCGATAACACCCACAAACAGAGTGGACGTTTGTCTGACCTTGGAGATGAACTAGTCACTCTAAATAAACTTAGATTATTTATAAATCAATCTCACTCTTTTAAAAACAGATATAAAGTGTGAAATTAATTAATCTTAAATATTAATTTGTGATCTTTAATTCAAGCTATCGTTAATTTAAATCAAACCCATTCCAATCGTTGGTGGGGAAACGTGAAATTATTGGTGCCCGGACACAATTTACTTACATATTTAAATCTATCGCTGAGATATAAACTGAAGAACGCGAATCCAGGGTGATCAAGTCGTATACTAACCAGGCTAGGATCCGAACTAAGGACTCTGGGAGACGGATACGACCACGCGCCGTTGGACGTCGAATGTATATTCTGAACAAAGAGTATTGGTTCTTGTTTTGAAACTAACGCTCTTACACGATCAAAACCAGTCTTCTAATAACTGTCTTTTATACCGGTATTGTCTGTTCTAATTACCAGTTCATTAGTTTTGATTTAATGCGCAGGAACAAAATACTAAAGGGAAGTGTGCTGCTATTCGCAGTGAATATTTTATCATCAGCAGGATTGCAATTATACCCCTTTCCCTTTCTTCTCTGGAGTGAAGGTTGAAACCATCAACGTTTGGGGAGGTGAATAAGGGGTTGAGTGGGTGTATTTGTCTCGAAATGTTTCATTTCCTCCTGCTAGTGAGGGCAGACTTCCGCGGAGGGGTGTCACACATTTTGGCACAACTTCCAACAACGAGGTCGATTTTTTATTTTACAAAATTAAGTTGATTTATATCAAAGTAGAAACGTCTAGAGGTAGATTAGATGGCAATCATTTTTTAATTATTTTTTTTAGATTTTTAACGTACACTTCTGAACCTCGACTCACACAAAAATCTATCTCTTAAAAATCTAGCCAAAATTATTTCTTGACTCTTATTGTGTTTATTCATTATATTTCCAGTCGTGACTGATTATATCAGCACACGAGAATATATATGAGCAAGAACGAAAGAGCCTAACAACTTGGTCAGGGAAGGCATTTTCACACACCTTCCAGGGTTCTTTAACATGCCACAATCGACATGGGACCGATGACTTTACTTCTCCTCCGAAGGAAGTTGCGCTACTGATTTCTATAGCTCAAGTAAAAATCTGTCGATCTCAGATGGGTTTTATCTCATGAATTTCGGTGTCCTGAGGCAAGTACTTTACCCCAAAACCACTGAGGTCGATGAACATCAGTGGAACTTTAAGGAACAAGACCTAGAGAGTACTTTTAAAGGAAAGTTCACAAACATAAACTTACACCTAGAAAATAAACCCGTTCATTCTTTCGGAATTAGTCATGTTTGTTAACAGATCACTTCAACCTTTTGGTTGAGGGGTGCAAAGTAGCTAATCGTTATAAATACATTAATATCTATAAACTATTTTGTTTAGTGAGATGTTTCTATCCGTTGTTTTTATTTAAGTAATTAATATTCACTTTTGAATCTTTTCTGGAGTAATTGGTATCTCTTGGATCTATTTGTATGCGTTTGCACTCACATTTCTAAGCTCCAATGATTTTATTTTAAATTATTATATCTATTCAGAGATGAATGTGTCACGCTTATTTTTCTTTTATTCATCTATCAATCTATTACAAAATCTAGCTATAAAAAATAGGTTAAACAAAAATCTTCTTACACACACACACACACACACACAAGTTATGTTCACATCTAAATCTTACAAATACATGTTTTACGACCTTTTGTCTGGCTGGCTACTTACTCTCTGTCTACATGTCTTAAAACAAGTTTTCTATCCTTTGTGAATCAAAGTGTTTCAAGTTGGTTGACCCGTCTCCAGTAAGAATAGTTGAACCCATTAACAAACAGTATGTTGGTTTGTTAGTTGTTTGTTAGTTAGCAAGCAGCTAGTTCATTTAGAGAAGAGAGAGAGAGAGAGAGTGCAGTGCAGGTATGGTCGTGGTATGAAGTTAATTTCCTGTTTAGATCTACCAAGGTAGCAGGCGAGCGGAGGAGGTATTCTCAGAAACAGGCCAGCACATGGGTGTTGGCGCTGAATGATTAACAATGGCTCTGGACGATAAATGTTTAACTCCACATGTCACCGTGTTAATTTAGACACGGTAAAGTTTTAAACATGTGCAACGATTTGGTTGATTATAACTGTGCAATTAATAGTTAAATCAATTCCTAATCTCATTTTCTCTCCCTTTTTTGCAGGTGAGTACCTACCAGTGGAATTCTTATGACCTAACCCTTGTACAGAGATGGTGAGTTAAACAATTTCACGAATAACATACTCAATATAAATTTTAATCCATACTTGTGTGCAAAAAGATCTGCCGCATATTTAAGGGATTTTAGCTCTATTACCGGTGGTTTACTTTATTTTATACGGGCTTGTCCTGTAAACCAATTAGTAAATATTTGTATACTAATACTGGGTGTGTAGATTTTTAAACTACTGGTCTAGCTTAAGATAATTTCTAAGCCATGTGCTGATAAAGTCAGTTTTTTTTTTAAATTGTTGGGTTTTGTTGTTGGTTATTACCTAAGAGTAGATAAGTTAAGAGTGAACTAAACTAATTATATTTGTATCAAATACATTTAAAAAAAAATTGGAAATCTGGCTCCGTTAGGTTCTGTCCCGTGATATGTACCAATTGTGCACACACACACACACACACACACACACACATATATATATATATATATATATATATATGGGTGTGTGAAGTCCACTCTTTCAATTCGAAGCGAGCTAAAATCGAATATATGAAATCTTCTCGAAGTCGAATCGAAGTTTGAATATTTTTTTGTTAGTTTTTTAACAGTAGAAAAAAATAGATTATATTTCTGTTTATTAAACTGTGGGTATTTAAATTACTTGAGAACATGTTTTATTGTACTTATTGTTACTAATATTTAATTTTTAGTCTAACAAATCAAGTAATATTACAACTTACATTTCAATTACTTAGGATTTTTTTCCAAATAAATTTTGTTTTATATCATGTATTGATGGAAACAATTGACCATAGAACGAGTATTTTAGCTATCAATATTTGATGGACGAAGCTTTGAAGCAGGAATTATCTTCGAAGCGAAGTCGAAGCTGACATTTGTTTCAAAGTTTCGAAGCATATTTGAAGCTTCACTCCTCTCTCTCTTTATATATATATATATATTGTTTATATATAATATATATGACATATATTGTTTATATATATATATAATATATTGTTTATATATATATGACATATTGTTTATATATATATGACATTGTTTATATATATAATATATATGACATATATTGTTTATATATATAAACAATATATTCTTTTCACTGACGCTGAGTAACTTGAGAAGGCGATGCCAAGCTCTGCCGCTTAGCGTCTAGTTCATCCAAGCACCTTACGCCGTGAGATATTTGAGGTAGACTATCCTTACATACACAGCCGCTAAGCGGGTAACATTCAGCTCGCATTGAATTTCACCAAAAGTTTATTTACTCCTCGCCATGAGATGCTTTTAGGTAGACAGACTCCTTCTAAGGTCAACAGCACCGTCTCCCGGGAAACAAAGCACGGAACATTAGTCGAAGCAATTTCAGATCCTTGCGTGAGGTAGAAGAATGTAACATTACCGAGAACTAGTTGCGTTCATTGAGCCCCAATATATTTTCGAATAAACTTATCTTCACCTCTAACAGTTATACTTCAGGAATTTGTATTTTTAAACCACTTCTGTTCTAATATAAATAGGTGCATATTATTTCCTTGACACATTAAATCTATTTATGATGGCGGTGGTATTAGTTCAGTTTATAATAATTGTGGTTATATTATTTTTGTGATTACCCGCCTCGGTGGCGTAGTTGGCTAACGCGCTTGTCGTGTTGAAGCTTGACTGCTGAGGACAGGGAGATCGAGGTTCGAATCTTGGTCGGGTGAATTGGGGGAGGTTTTTTTCTTAAATGGTTTTCCACTCTACCTCCACGCAAATGTGGGTTCACCTCCTCTAATTCAACCTTCCCTATTTTAATCCATTAGCGTTATTAGTACTTAAAGCGTATAACCCGAACGGGTAGTAAGATGCGATGCTAAATATTATTATTATTATTGTGATGTATTACTAATCATCACTCGTTATTGTTCTACTTTTCCATTCAATTAAATGTCTTAAGAATTAAATATGGAAACCATAGATAAAGGAATGTTTGTTAGCCTTTTCTGTGTTGAGCGAGTCTATCTTTTTTTTTACGTTGATTTCTCTCATATCTTATGAACTGAAAATAATGAGTAGTTATTTAAAGTTACCAAACGCCATTTTTTTTAACGTTCACAATTTATAACAATACATAAAGGTTCTTAACTATACTTCTATTTTATCCAGTGATTTTTTACAAATGCCCCATTCTACAAATTCCTTCAATATTTGTAATTACCCCCTATCCCACCCTATCCCATTTGCCCCTCAAAATATTATTTATTATTATTTAGCACCGCGTCTTACTACCCGGTCGGGTTATACGCTTTAAGTACTAATTACTCTAATGGATTAGGAATTGGGAAAGGTTGAATTAGAGGAAGTGAACCCGCATTTGCGTGGAGGGATAGTGGAAAACCATTTTAGGAAAAACCACCCCCAGTTCACCCGACCGAGATTCGAACCTCTATCTCCCCCGTCCTCAGCAGTCGAGCTCAACACGACTAGCGCGTTAGCCAACTACGCCACCGAGGCGGGTCCCCTCAAAATAGGAAATACATTTTGAGATATATCACCCATTGCTTGGTTTTGTAATGGTTGGCAGTTATTCCTCTCTATTAATTTAAAGATAAACAATCCTGAGATCTTTGGGGATCTCTTAGTAAGTGTGCATATGTTTTACTATCGTAAATTACCATTTTTTTTCTCGGGTATCTGAAATTCATGCTATCAAATGTATCAAAACAGGATGAAAGGAAATAACTTTAGATATATTAATAATATAAGTATTTTATTGTAGAAGGGATGTTAAACATTAAAAAGTGCATCCGCCCCATTCGAAAATAAGCCCCGACTTTTCGGTTCATTCAAGATTGGGACAAATTAAATCAACTTTGGACGTTTGAGTGGATACGTTTGTGTAGAATAATTTATATTTTTCCACTACGGGGAATTTAGTATGGTCCGTCTTATATTTTACTATTACACATCTGGCTGAAAACATTGTCAATTAATTTTAAGTGAATATTGCCCCTTAAATGGGATGCAGTGGGTGCGTCTTTTACTATATATATGTTTCTGACTATACAGATGGTATGAGAGACTCGCTATGGTTGCCACATAGTCTAATGAGCTACTCTTGCAGCATACACGGCTGCTGATTACGAGGAGATAAAGGTTCGATTCTTGGTCGGGTGTACTAAGGGTGAATTTAGTAAAATTGTTTTTCCACTCTTCCTCTCCACAAATGCGTGTACACATCCTCTAAATTTAACCTTTTAAAATCCATAAAACCACTAGCGTAACTAATACATAAGCGTATAACCCGAACGGTTAGTATGACAGGGTGCTTAAAAAAAAGTATGGATGAGTACAAAATGAAAGTTATGATATTTTTAGTAATTTAATTTTAAAATTTAGAAAGTTAGAGTTAATGCATTTTTCAAAGATCTTTAAACACAATTTGAAAAATCGTATTATTTTGTATTGTACAAACTGAGGTTTAAAATTTAAATTTTTAGTCTTATAATACGTGAAAAGTTATATTCTGATAAGAACAGCAGTTACAATAATAATAATAATATTTAGCACCGCGTCTTACTACCCGTTCGGGTTATACGCTTTAAGTACTAATTACGCTAATGGATTAGGAATTGGGAAGGTTGAATTAGAGGAAATGAACCCGCATTTGCGTGGAGGGAGAGTGGAAAACCATTTAGGAAAAACCATCACCAGTTCACCCGACCGGGATTCGAACCTCGATCTCCCCGTCCTCAGCAGTCGAGCTCAACACGACTAGCGCGTTAGCCAACTACGCCACCGAGGCGGGTAACAGCAGTTACAAAAGTTACTAATTTAATAAATATATATCCTTACGCCACGTCAAGCGATCTGCGGTTGTGTCAATAGAAAGTATCAACACGAATAAAATAACACCGACAGTATTGTAAAATGTTATCACTGCTTACCACACAAAAAAAGTTTATATTTTCTAAAAGGTACTTCCTATATCTATCCTACTCTAGAATATGTATCTCTACAAAAACAGTTACTAAACTATTATTTAATTTAAGCCCTCCTTAAAAGTGACGTTTCTATATTTTGTGAATGCACCTCTATTCAGAAAGATCGACTCACCCCGTAGTGTGTGTGTGTTGTTGGAATTTCGTGCCTCACATTGTGTGTTTGTGTGTGCCTCTTACTAGCGACTGTTCCTTCCACTCGGAGTATCTCAAGAGCACCTACCACTCCTGCCTTGGGACAGTAATTAACCACCCTCTCCCCCAGAATCTTTGATCCGCCCACATCCCTCCCCCCAACCTTCCGGCACAATGTTATGTACACCTCGAGGCTCTCCGCGTGGGTTGAGATTACTTTACAGGGTGGGCTGGTGACATACTTTACAGGGTGGGCTGGTGACATACTTTACAGGGTGGGCTGGTGACATACTTTACAAGGTGGGCTGGTGACATACTTTACAAGGTGGGCTGGTGACATACTTTACAAGGTGGGCTGGTGACATACTTTACAGGGTGGGCTGGTGACATACTTTACAGGGTGGGCTGGTTACATACTTTACAAGGTGGGCTGGTTACATACTTTACAAGGTGGGCTGGTGACATACTTTACAGGGTGGGCTGGTTACATACTTTATATGCTGTGCCGGTGACATACTTTACAGGGTGGGCTGGTTACATACTTTATATGCTGGGCTGGTGACATACTTTACAGGGTGGGCTGGTTACATACTTTACAGGGTGGGCTGGTGACATACTTTATATGCTGGGCTGGTGACATACTTTACAGGGTGGGCTGGTTACATACTTTACAGGGTGGGCTGGTTACATACTTTATATGCTGGGCTGGTTACATACTTTACAGGGTGGGCTGGTTACATACTTTATATGCTGGGCTGGTGACATACTTTATATGCTGGGCTGGTGACATACTTTATATGCTGGGCTGGTGACATACTTTAAAAGGTGGGCTGGTTACATACTTTACAAGGTGGGTCGGTGACAATCCGTTTGTTCCAGTTTTTGCGGTAGACACTAATATTATCAGAGCTCAGAATTTATTTCATACATAATGTCTCCTTAAGATCATTAAATACATTTTGGTTGTATAATTAGATTTCATATTTCTTGTATTAAAATAGTCAAGTATAATAATTCTTCAAACTAGGGGTTTTTACTATATCATTTAGACTACGTTTGTTGAAATTGGAATGTGATAAAATTGTGTTTCTAATCTTATTATTTTAAATATACAAATAATTAAATTAGGTATAATATTATTTATTTTTTAAGTTTAAGGTTATATCCATACCACACCTTGAACATTTTATAACATCTTGAAGTACTTGTTAAATCGCCTGATTTATATTTTAAGTAATGCATTGTTTATTTGATGTAACTAGGCCTATTCATTGTTGCTGTAGCTGTTGGACAAAACTAGGCTTCAAAAACATCACTAAAATATCAGCCAATATCATTCACATTGATTTACATCAACTGCAACGCAAAATCTCATATAAATCTGTTTATTGCTATATATTTATAAACTATTAATGGCATCTCAGACACTCACTTGTTAATAAAGCCGATGGGGATTCGAAGTGTTCTCCGAACCACCCATATCCTGTCTAGCAAAGTTTAATTTGGAAATGTCTAATGAAAATACCAATGAGAGTCAAAGGTAATCCAATATTCATTTAAAGGGACTTTATGAAAATACGAACATGTTTGTTTTCGATCAAAATTGATAACATTTTACTAGATATAGTAGTGTAATTTTATATGTATTGATAAAGGTTCATTTTAATTATATTTTTAGATATTATTTGTTATTATATATTAATATATTATATATTTGTATATTTATTTATATATAATATATTTGTATATTTATTTATATATAATATATTATATATTTGTATATTTATTTATATATAATATATTTGTATATTTATTTATATATAATATATAATATATTTGTATATTTATTTATATATCTGTATAGTTATTTTTAATTTTATTTACAGCTGCAAATCATATATGTGAATGTATGAATACGTTAAAATAATTCTATTAATTATTTTAGCTTTCAGGTACGTACTTCTTATGCAAATTGTACTTCAGTCGATAGGTCGACGAGTGAGACCTGAATCTTTTTGTGATCTCGGGGTCACGATACGGACTGTCCGATGAAAAAAACAAAGTAAAGGCCACACACACACACTCGGCTAATTGTACCCGTTCCTTCCAATAGGTTGGTTGCGGTCTCCTGTCCTTGTTAACGCGGCAATAGGGGAAGACATTCATTGGGAGACACTCAAGATTGCTCCAAATGTTCTTAACATAATTCACTCACAATGACGTCATGTCAGGGTTGGGCTGGGCTGCCTTCTATCTTTATCACTTCTTTTTATCACCACATCTGTATGCATATATCATTATTAATATAATGAGGTAAGAATGGGTAAGGAACCATCTAAGAAGTAATCTATTTACATTTGCGGTGAAGATGAGTGGAAAACTAACTAGGAAAATAAATAAATAGAAGGCTCGAATGGGATTTGAACCCCGATTTCTCCGTCATCGGTAGGTGTCATATTAAATATAAGTAAATCAGTCCGGGGTTCAATCCCCGGTCCCGGCATAAATTTATCTGATTACCAAACCCTTCCTCCACCTCTGACAAGACATCTTGTGAATGTGGGGAATGCCAGGCCTCCACCGTGGTTCGGATTCCACGTTAAACTATAGGTCCTCCATTTCATCTCACAATCACTCTACCATTACACATTAGCGTATGTGCGTATAACCCGAACGGGTAGTAAGACGCGGTGCTAATAATAATAATAATAATAATAATAATAATAATAATAATAAAAGTAAATCTGTCCCATTTTTAGGAAAAGGACTGACACAGCCGGTGAGATTTGAAGGGCAGAAAAATGAACCAAAATGATGCCGACCTAACCGGCCTGGGCACAGTCGCTGCATTACTTTCCAGACGATGGAAGTTTATTTTATTTTCATTCTAACAATTAAGTAGGTTCTCACGATCCTTTTCTCTCTTTCTCTCTCTCTCTTTTAGCACCACGTATTACTACCCGTTCGGGTTATCCGCTTAAGTACTAATCACACCAATAATTTTGAAGGGTTAGGAAGGTTACATTTAGAGGAAGTGTACCCTAATTCACATGGAATGAAAACGGAAAAACATTTGAGGAATATCATTCTCGGTACATCCGATTGGGATTCGAATCCCGAGATTCCGGTCATCGTCAGTCTAGTCTTAACACGATAGTGACGCCTTAGACCATGCTGTCACTGAAACAGCTGACGGGGAGATCCAAATTCGAATCTCGGTTGGGTGTACTGAGCTTTAAAAAATGTTTTTACACACTCGCTCTCTCTCTACTCAAATGCAGCTACACTTAATCTAAATTCAACCCTCCTCATCCCCATTTAATCAGCGTTTTTAGTACATAAGCATATAACCTGAATAGATAATACGCGGCGCCAAAATAAAAATCCTCGTCATCGGCAGTCTAATCTACTGTGAGACTGACGCCTTGGACCATGCGGCCACTGAAACGGGTTTCTCTCTCTTTTAAGACGCAAGGGATGAAGAATAGAATCTGGGCTGGGGGAAAAATGGAGAGGGGGGAGAGGGGGAGGGTAGTCATATATTCCCTCGAGATGGTAGCGGATGGGTCGCACGTTCGACTGCACTACTGTTCATCGAAACAATCTCGTAATATGCCTTGCCCGGGTTGGAAAAGGGAACCTCCACGCTCACACATGTGCTTTCCCTCTCATGGGAACGATACGAACAACTTCGGATTTGTGTACGAGGGGGCGGGACATAAAAATAAAATAGAAATTCTCTTCGGTCTTCTAGATATTTGAGGGATTTTTATATTATAAAGTTTATATCTAAATAAAATATATTTTATTTAAGGGTTCCTTTGTCGTACACTCAAAGTTATTCTTTCTCAACTCTCTCTCTCTCTCTCTCTCTCTCTCTCTTAGTTCAAGCCGTGTGTATTGTTTCTTTATCACCGCGTCTTACTACCCATTAGTTTTATACGCTTCTGTACTAATTACGCCTGTGCTTTTAAGGATGAGGAAGGTTATATTTATTGAATGAATACCCGTATTTGCTTGGAAGGAAAGTGGGAAAACATTTTGTAAAAAACAACCCTCAGTACAACCGACTAATATTCGAACCTCACTCTCCCCGTCATTGGCATTCTACTCTTCTGCAAGGGTGATCAAAGCGAGTAGCTTTGTGTTGAATGTACTAGTATTATACTAGCGTTGGTGGGCACGCAAAACTAAGCGGTTAAGATAGTTTAATGCCAGGCCTCCACCGTGGTTCGGATCACACGTTAAACTGTGGGTCCTCCGTTTCATCTCACAATCACCCTACCATTACACATTAGCGTAAGTGCGTATAACCCGAACGGGTAGTAAGACGCGGTGCTAAATAATAGTAATAATAATGTAGCTTACTTTATTTTAGTTTGATTGTGACTGAAAGTTTGGGGTTCTAGCTTAGAGTTGTTTTTCCTAAGTGATCTCATTTTCCTCGACGCAATACGGGTACATTTCCTCTAAATTAAACCTTCCCACTTCCCATTATCTTAGTGTAATTGAATATTGATAGCTACGATGAGTATTAAAACGTTATAGGGAAATATATATAGTATTAATTTCGAACTTCATTGCTACAACGCTTAACAGTTTTTGATCAAATTGTAATGGGAAAGTATATTCAAAAGGAGTGATTCGGAGTTCACATACACATTCTAATAACTTCACTTATGCAAAGTACTCTTCAAACAAAACAAAGCAGTACTCGTAAAATAAGGGTAACTTGACGATATTATTGATCAATCTTAAAATTCGACTTTTCACACCTACCAAAGTGTGATGTAGGTTTGCGACATTTTAAACAGTCAACGTTGGTAAAAACTTAAATTATTCAAAATTATCTTATTGTAATGATACCGTTTTGGACCCCTCTCATATTAAAAAAGTCATGGATGAAGGCTATTTTTATTTAATGAACTGTACATAAAATATCCTTTTAACACTTTATCCATGGAGAGTCACATGCTTTTCAGAAGTAATTTCTATATATTGCACCACGACACTTTTATTTTTCTTTAAAAGATCAACTCCGTAGTATTTAGTAAAATCTTGTGACTCGCTGGCTCCCTGTACCCAATAGGAAGCTAGCCTTCACAACACCTTTTGCCAGGAGTTTCTCCTATTAGTTAGTTTTAACACTGGTTTACAAGGGGTCCAAGAGGCAAGGGGTAGGTCATATATAAGCCGCTCGTGCATACGAATTTAAAGAGCAGTAGCACAAATCTATACAGTTCGATCCATCACGCGGCTCTTTATAAAAGTGCCGGTAATATATTCACAGTGCCAGTAATTTAAATCTATCGAGTATATTAAATATATTACAGATAAAAATCACCGAAAAATAATTTGTGAATTTAACCAAAAAACCCTGATATTTTATATATCATATCTTCAGTACCGAGGGTGTAACCATTCAATTAAATCGTGTACAACATCAAAAGTCTTGCTTACTTAATAAGATTAAATATCAGAAATAATCATATTACATACCGCGAGCAAGTCGTCATCATCGCAAAGCCCAAAATCTTTATAGATACTGCTCAATAACAGGGCAATACCACGATTAATATCCGTATCACTTTAATTGTTGCAAATGGCGGGGAAGACAATCCATAGCACTTTAACCGGCGCCCAACGCGAGGCGTATGTATCTAAATAAATTCATTAACGTTTTAATTGGCGCCCATCACGAACACACAGCATTTTAATTTGCTCCCAATCGCGGGGAATAGTTAGTAAATAGTTACAATGTCGTTATAGAATTTAGTTTTAAATTTAACGATTTCTCGCCTGATTTCAAGGAATGTAAAACTCCGAATATACAAAACGCCTGTTTTTACCAGTTATTATCTTTGGGTATGAAACGGTGTGTCTATCTAACCTTCGTACTATGATCGTTTTTCGTACTTTGATCCCAACATTATTATATGAATTCCTTTTCAGATCGTGTTTTAACATGGGTAGAATTTGACAATAGCTGATTTGGTACATTTTGACAAGATTAATCTTTTTTATTGGAACTTGTTTTGTCTCTATAACCATTAATTTTGAATGTGTCTTACGGGATAGTATTGGTTTGTTTTTTTAGCTGTTGTTCTCGATACATTTTACCAAATGTAGTGACACTACACCATTTTATTTTTAAAATATATATCATTTATTTATTTTATTTCCTTTCACATACTTCCAGACTTGACAACAATAAATATAGTTTGTGAGTGGTTCTTTTTTGTTCCATTACATCTACTTGTGTTCAGGATTTGTTAAAAGATTGATCGTGTGTTTACCGACATACGAGGACATATATAAACAGACTGTGTTTACTTCCGTCCCGTCCCCCCCTTTTTTTAATGAGACGCAAAGAAAATAAAAGTTTTATGTTTTAACTTGATTGTTTATAAATATTGTTTTTATTTTCTGTTTTTTCATATATTGCATTTTATGCTTTAATACAAGTCAACACTGCAATGCTCTCAAGTTGTTTACTATGAACGACAGGAAATGATTGTTTGTTTTCAACTAAACTTATTATTATAAAAGGATTGTAACGATATGTCTTCATAAGATTATGTTTTAAGAGTAAATACACATTTTTAAAATCTCATATTATATTTCCTTTATTTGTTTTTATAATGCAATACTATAAAGCTATGTGAAAGCTAGAGAAAAGAATTTATTCACAGACATTTTAGCTTTAACCAGGTTTATTTGTCATTTTACCGTAGCAATATAAAGTTCTTTTCTTTTTCCATAAGTAAGGATTTTATACTATACATTCAATGAGAGAAGAAAAAACTTTCTATCCCCGAAAACATTTAAAATATAGCATTTCCTACCAATTTTCAAATATAATACATTATCAGCGTTATATATAATCGTTTATATTTATTTGTTATTTGATGTATTTAATGCCAAAATACCGGGTAAGTTATAAATACCAAACCCTTCCTTCACCTCTGACAATCTTGTGAATGTGAGGAATGCCAGGCCTCCACCGTGGTTCGGATTCCACGTTAAACTGTAGGTCCTTCATTTCATCTCACATTCACCCTACCATTGCACATTAGCGTAATTGCGTATAATCCGAACGGGTAGTAAGACGCGGTGCTAATAATAATAATAATAATAATAATAAGTTATACATATATCCCTAAGCTTATTTTACACAAATAACTACCAAAATTATACACACACAAACAAATGTTCTATCATTTCTAAGCCAAGCTGTGTCAACAATAATATTTGAAAGGCTCGTTAGTTCGTATAGTAAGTTTTTCCTTGCGTTTCTTTGTTAGTTTAAAAATGACTCCTCAGTGTTGCATTACCGTTCAAAATAGGGCTGCGTCAATTGGGTGTATGAAGAATTTATTTTTCCCCAAATGATTTTCTACTTAAACTTCGCGCAAATTCTGATACATTTCATCCCAATTCAACCCTCTTCATTAGCAACATATTAGCGTAACTAGTTCATGGGCGTATGACCCGAACGGGTGGTAAAAAGCGATGCTAAAGAAAAGGGGGTGGGAGGGGGCCTCTTTAAAACGTTGCCTGGACAATTCATCTCTCGGTGTTCAATCTTTAGTTAGTTAATTACTATAATCGTAATAATATCTCTCTCATACATTACCCATTACAAAATGTAGACTTCTTTACTATGGTTCCGTAAAATACCGTTTTCGTGAGCTATTTTAATAATTTTTAACTTACTTAACTTTAACTAGGGAAGTAATAATTAATCCAAATTGAGTTGATTGGGGATGGTTAATGACATATACAATTCATCTTAAGGGGAATGGTGCAGTGTACATTTTTATATCAAACCTTTTTTTTTTCCTTGACATAATTAATTCAATTTTTTTCTAATTACAAAAAATATTTAACTATTTACTATCACTTAATATTTTCCTTTCTAGTAATATGATCTTCACCTAGTTAGATTAAGTTACAGATATCTCAAATCGAGCATTAACACACAATTATATAAATATATATATTTTTCTCAACTCACGGTTAAAAAAAAATAGACGCTTCCACTAAGTTGACACAAACCAAGCAATAGAACATGAGTCCAATCTACGTGGACGTTCGATGAAGTTAAGTGACTTGACCCTCCAATATCGCCCCCCCCCCCACCCTTGTTGATCCCGTAATGAAACGCGGATGGGGGGTCAAAAGCTTTTCGGTCTTGATTGAATTCAACATACAGCTCAGCTCCAATCAACCTCGACCAATAATTGGATACCTCGGGTTTTAGTGGCTAAGGGGGGGGTTAGGGGGTTGATTCGTTTTAGCCTGAGAGAGTTAGTGTTCGTTTGATGTTCGTTTGACTCACTCCTCACTGCTATCCATGAAAGTCCTCTGATTTAAGTGCAGGCTTTTGTCCACCGATTTTCCAACAGATTTGTTAAGAGAGCCTTTGCTGTCAACTAGTAGCTAGTAGGATTGGTGTCCACTTAACTGGAATAAGCTAAGCCTTAATGGATGGGCAGTTTCAGTAATTAATTTTTAAAATTATATTTATTATATGCGCTGGTTGGCACGTGGTTTGGTTTGTCGGAGACTGGTATGTCAAATTTTCGATTCAAGCCGGATTTACTGAGGCTGTTTTTTTTCCTAAATACTTTACCTCTCTCTGCACGCAAATGCGGGTAGATTTCCTCAAACTCTTACCTTCTTCATACCTACCCAATCAGCATTTATTTTTTTATTTTTTAGCAGTGTGTTTTACTACCCGTTTGGGTTATACGCTTTTGTACTAATTACGCTAATGGGTTTAGAAATTAGGAAGGTTATATTTATGGTGAGTGTACCCGCATTTGCACGGAGGGAGAGTGGAAAACTTTTTTTTTTGTAAAATTAACCCTCATTACACCCTACTGAGATTTAAATCTCGATCTCCTCATTATAAGTAGTTTAGTCTATTGCGAGAGTAACCCGCCTCGGCGGCGTAGTTGGCTAACGCGCTTGTCGTGTTGAGCTCGACCGCCGAGGACGAGGAGATCGAGGTTCGAATCTCGGTTGGGTGAACTGAGAGTGGTTTTTCCTAAATGGTTTTCCACTGTACCTCCACGCAAATGCGGGCTCACTTCCTCTAATTCAACCTTCCCAATTCCTATTCCATTAGCGTAATTAGTACTTAAAGCGTATAACCCGAACGGGTAGTAAGACGTGGTGCTAAATATTATTATTATATTATTACTGCGAGAGTAGCGCTTTAGACCATACGGCAACTGGACCAGGTGGTTACTTTAATTAATCTCCGTACATCTTGGATAGAAAGACGCAGTGATTGAGGTGGGTGGCATTATTATATTAATCATATTATTGAACTCTCTTGGTCATTTCTTCTAGTATCACATTTTGAATAGCAACGCCATGTTGTTATTTGGTACCGAATAGTTGTTATAGATAATGTTGTCACACGCTTGTAAAGCTTGGTGAGTATGATAAGAACACACGTTTTTTTTTGTCTTGATAAAAATCGACGCAGGGAATTTCACATAAAAAACTATAGGAATACTGAAGTATTTATAAGTTTGGGATATTAAAACTGCACGCTTTAAATATTAATCCTTTGCATAAAAAATAAACTAAAACTGATGAAATAAGTACGTTGATTTGAATACAGGTCCTATTTATAACCCTTCTTAATTTTTTCTCTCCTTAAAACATTGGGCCGCGTTGCAACTGCACAAATATTCCAATTAATTTAAGCTTATCCAGTTATAATATAAGTGTCATGACTTCACAAATTTTTTTTTATGAAAAATGTTTGAACATCTGGTAAAATTAAAAAAAAAATAACAATAAAAAACACGAAAAATAGAAGGAATTTAGAATCAAGAAATTTGTTGGGAACCCAATGAATGATTTTTTTTAGAAATAGTATATACTATTAAGGATTTTAAGATGAAATTAAAGGAAACGCAGGGCAGTATTTTTGAAGTTTTTATTTAAAAACATGTTTTATACACAATAAATATGGCTTCATTTGATGCGATTAGTTCGATTTTCTCTGTATATTAATCTCAACAAATCTTGAATATTTTTCATGGGCACCCTTGAATTAATTGTAAACATTTAATCTTAGTTTATTAAGTTTCTTAAACCCTCTTCTGTAACCACATGGTCTAACGCGCTACTATCACAATAGATTAAGTTGCCGATGACGGGGAGATCGAGTTTCGAATCTCGGTTGGATTTACTGGAGGGGGATTTTTCCAAAATGGTTTATCTCTCTTCCTCCATGTAAATTAAGGTACACTTCCTATTAATATAACCGTCTTAATCTCTAAACCGACTAGCATAGTTAGTACATAAGCATATAACCCGAACGGGTAGTAAGACGTGGTGGTAAAAAAAAGTTTCTTAATAGCGACAAATATTTAAGAACTGTTGGTATGCATACACATTTAAATTACACGTAGCTACTGAAGCACAATTTAATTTTGTTTTAAAAACCAAACTGTACTGTAAAAACTAAAAATAAAAAAAGATGGCCTTAACCCCACGTTTTTTTCAGCCCATCTTAAACCGCTTGGTAACAGTTATTTTATCTTTCATTTCCATGAGGTGGTTTCATAATTTTTAACCCAGCAAACTCTTGTGCAATTCAATATAATTTATCCTGGTCATGTTTGTTAAGAAAGCCTCCCCTGCGATAGTGAATCGAATTATGATTAAGTTTTTTTCCCTCGTGAAGTCAAAAGAAAGTTGTGTGCTACCGCCAGTATTATATAGTATCCAAAATAATATTTTCAAAATTGCGCACGTGACACCGATCTCTCAAGCGAATATATTTTGGCACGCGGCGTCTCCAAAATAAGGGAGGTAAATTACGCCGCTAATGAGATCGGTTTATCTTGCTGATGAAGCTACCTACCCCTCACACTCTCTCCCAAAATACTCCCTACCAACCCTTTTTTAAATGAGGGTGCAGTCGCCAAACCAAAAGGGTTTTGAGGGGCAAAGAATGACGACAAAAAAAAAACAACGCCTCTAAGAAATGTCGAGCAGCGACGTTGCCAAGTTTCCCCGCCCGGCTCGTTTTAATCGTTGAGTGGGGGAGGAGGGGGGTTGCCAGGGCAGTTATAATGAAATATTCCCTCAGTATTTCACGCTGCCTTGCCTACTAGCTACTACCCTTGGTATTTTCTACCATGAAACCGGGTGTAGCGCTGTGTCTACCGCCGTTTGTGATGTGGTCTTTATTTTTCTTTTCTTGTTTTTGGGCTTTTCTTCTTTTTCTAAACGGATAAATTTTGCTTTTGCGAATTTTTATCAAGTATTAAATTGTTCATAGAAATACATTTAAAATCGCACTTTTGAAACACACTAATATTTGACAAATTAGTAAAATAATACATTATTAATAATAGGTTTTTTTGTCTTTTAACGGATCCGTTTCCTTGTTCAAATTGATTCTTCTAAAGTGTTTTATAAGTAGTTTTCCTTTTTTAGATCATAAGATGTCATCTTCTTTTCTTGTCCGAGCTCTTCAATCAGTTGCATTTATGGTCTTCAGGGTTCCGTTTTCCTTCCTCATGGGAAGAAATTTCTTCTCACAAAGTGACCCATACACTTGGCCTTTTCTTGACCCATACACTTGACCTTTTCTTGACCCATACACTTGGCCTTTTCTTGACCCATACACTTAGCCTTTTCTTGACCCATACACTTGCCTTTTCTTGACCCATACACTTGCCTTTTCTCGACCCATACACTTGACCTTTTCTTGACCCATACACTTGACCTTTTCTCTACCCATACACTTGACCTTTTCTCTACCCATACACTTGACCTTTTCTTGACCCATACACTTGACCTTTTCTTGACCCCATACACTTGACCTTTTCTTGACCCATACACTTGACCTTTTCTTGACCCATACACTTGACCTTTTCTTGACCCATACACTTGGCCTTTTCTTGACCCATACACGTGACCTTTTCTTGACCCCATACACTTGACCTTTTCTTGACCCATTCACTTGACCTTTTCTTGACCCATACACTTGGCCTTTTCTTGGCCCATACACTTGACCTTTTCTTGGCCCATACACTTGGCCTTTTCTTGACCCATACACTTGACCTTTTCTTGACCCATACACTTGGCCTTTTCTTGACCCATACACTTGACCTTTTCTTGACCCATACACTTGACCTTTTCTTGAACCATACACGTGACCTTTTCTTGAACCATACACGTGACCTTTTCTTGACCCATACACTTGACCTTTTCTTGAACCATACACGTGACCTTTTCTTGAACCATACACTTGACCTTTTCTTGAACCATACACGTGACCTTTTCTTGAACCATACACGTGACCTTTTCTTGAACCATACACGTGACCTTTTATTGAACCATACACGTGACCTTTTCTTGGCCCATACACTTGACCTTTTCTTGGCCCATACACTTGCCTTTTCTTGACCCATACACTTGGCCTTTTCTTGACCCATACACTTGACCTTTTCTTGACCCATACACTTGACCTTTTCTGGACTCATACACTTGACCTTTTCTTGACCCATACACTTGGCCTCTTCTTTATCTATACAAATGGTGTTGTATTTCCTTGAAAAAACAACTTATCATCTTCACTTTTTCCTGGGTTATATCTTAAGTTTCCAAAAGTTAACATTGCCACTAAAGCTCACTGCCATTACAAATCGTCAGTGCTTTAAGTTGATCTCATAAAGCTTTGTACTTGATACTTGAACCGCGCTCCCTATGGGCGCCCACAGCGTTGACTTACTCTTGAGATCGGCCCAACTTGAGAAACAGCAAGGAAACTTTAAACTCTCTCATCCCTTCCTCTTCTGTTGAAACAGTAACTCAAGACGTTGCTATAGTCAGAAGGTAAAAAAAAGGTGCGAATACCCCCCTTATCGCGTCCTAAACAAACAACGAAACAATCTCCCCAGGTTTAAACACACATAACTTCAAGAACAATAAATAGTCACTGGCGAGCAAGTACCGCCCCCTTTTGCTTATTTCTCAAAGTTGAAAACTAACTACCCTCCTAAGTTGGTAGGTCGGTAAAATGGAAAAAGGGGGTGGGGGGGGGGCGAGACCGGTCATATTTCTTCC
>CABFVX010000343.1:196949-207714 GCA_902151425.1 Timema shepardi
GGGGTGGTTCTCAGGGTTAATTGAGAAGGTGGGGGAGTGGAAACGTCCTTTGAAATAGTTCACAAGAGTGTTAGTCTGTAACTCTTCTCTTAACTTAATAACTTCAACGCAAGTGTGAGTCTGAATTCAGTGCTACGTATTAAGTGTCTCGTAAAGTTTAGGATTTGTTCTAATCACGTTTCTGCTGTTATAAGCTGAAAAGAGGTCTACGTGAGTTCACGCCGATGTCAGACCTAGGGCAACACTCTTGGCTCTGAAATAACTGTTCCTAGCGCTAGAAATTATCTACATCATAAACAAGACATATATATATGATAATGTTAATTCGATAAATCAGGCTAATATCCTTGCTCACCAGATTGTATGTGTAGTCTAATAAACCGACAGTTCTGGCGAATGTGATCAATTTGTGCATGTTAGTGTCAAATTATTCACATTAACACGTTATCATGTATAATAACTACAGTAGCCCCATGGCTTCTTTGGTGCTGACTGACACCTCACAGCTGACGGCTTTGAAAAGTTACCAGACCAAATTATGTATCCCTACGCGGAACCATATGATCTACAAAAACATGTGTTTAGCATCTGTCACTTCTGACAGTCAACATTTAGGTGTATACCTAGATGTTTACTGTCAGAAGTCAGCTGTGAACTGTCAGTCAGCACCAAAGAAGCCATGGGGCTACTCTAGGTCCCTCTAGTCAAAGTGATAAATCTCACGTTTGTGCAAGTTTGAACCTGTTTGAACCTGTCTGAATCTGTTGTGCGTATCAATCGGGGGTCCATCTTTTATTGAGTGCGGACGTGTGGTTGTTATCTTGGTATGGATTATGTTCGTTTAACCTAGCCTAACCTAACCTAAACTAACCGTAAGAAAATTATAATTTATTACTTCAGCCAAATAGGTTTTGTTGTTTTGTAAAATAACCATTTAAAATAATAAATTGAATACATTTAATCATATTAACCATCGATATTGATTACTTTGGAAAATAAACGGTCATTGTGCATTACACCTAATTTATTACTTTAAGGGTTATATATATATATAAGGTTTTAGGCTTAATTTGTTTGCCATATAGGATCGAATAATACTTACTCGCTGTTTTATGACGGTGTATCTTAAAAATGTCTTAAGTTTATTGGTGAATTTCGGACGAGTTTGTTGCACCAAAGTTTCCATCGGTAATTTTTTTCTTATGAAAGCTTTACCTAAAGTAAAATTATAAAATAGTCATATGGGAAGATAGTTTGGGCCAATACAAACAAACTAACAAACAAAATGCGATTGGTTTTTACTTTTTATTGTTAGCAAGCCTCTAATAAGATTTGAGTTGGTACCACAGTAATTCAATGCCTTTAAGATGCGAATGTAAGAAACACGAGAAAAGGTGTTTTTTGCAGTTTATATAGCAAAATATTTTGGCCAAGATAAATAAAATACTGCTTCGGTACAAGCATAGAGTTTACTTTTCTTCACCCGGTGCTATCAAGATAATAGTCATGAGCATTGCGGCGTGCGACGTCAAACCTTTTAAATCAAGATAAATAGTTGTCATTATATTACAGGACAGCTATTATTCAAGAACTCTTGATGCCCGTTTCGGTGGTCACATGGTCTAGCACGCTACTCTTTGTGTTTGACTAGAATTCCGATGACGAGGATCTCGAGGTTCGAATCTCGGTCGGGTGTACTGAGGGTGGTTTTTCCAAAATAGTTTTCCACTTTTCCTCTATGCAACTGTGGGTATACTGCCTCTTAATGTAACATTCCTCATGCCTAAAACCATTAGTGTGATTAGTACATGAGTGTATAACTTGAACGGGTAGTAATACGCGGTGCTGTAAAGCAAACAAAAGAACAACGGTTGATATCACTATGTGAAGTAGATTAAATTCTTTTGTTTTTACTGAAGAAACATTTGATTTTCTTAGACAAAACCTTTTTTTTTCTGTAAAAACTACAGAATTATTTACCTTTTCTCACTTCCCCTACTTCCCCATCTTCACGTTCCTGCGATGAATCTAAATCAAATTTAAAAAAAAACTCCTTTTGTTTTTTTCTCCGCCGCTTGAAGTTGCGCTAAATAAATTTTTAGTTCCATTGATGTGGTAAGAATGAGGAAAGTAATAATGAAAAAATGTACCAGAATTTTCGTGGAGTGGGGGAAATTATTTAGGAAAAAAATAAATCCTTTCGTAAACCCATACAGGTTTCTTGGCCCGATCTTCACATCACCGTGCTATATGATCGTGACGTTTTGTGTCCGCTCGTCCAACGATGCGGGTGAAAATAGGACAGAGAATCGCCGCCGGAAACGTGTCTAATGGCCCTGCGGGTTTGTCTATCTCTCCAAACACACATCCTGGACAAATGTTTCACGTCTCCAGGGCAACGGACGGTGCTGCTAGGTTAACGGATGTAACCGTTTTGTCAAGTGCTCAGAGACGAGTGTAACCTTTAACCCACGTGTATATTTCACCACGCTTTCCTTACTCATCGTGTATCTAGTCTTATTTTAAAGATGGATTTAATAGTAAAAAATATTATATTTTATAATTAATTTAATAGCCTCATCTAAATATAATATTCTTTAAATTGAAAAATGACAATTCGACACGGGAATCGAACCCGGGACCTTTGATTTAGTACGCCAACGATCTAACCACTTAGCTATTCAGAAATTGTCCCATACACGGGGGTAATTCTTTACTCATATTTTAACGCGGAGTATGTGATAAACGTGTGGAAATAGTCGGCTTCATATGTGTGATCAATTAAAACCACGAGCCTATATAAATATATTCTCTAAATTCCCTTGTTCAGGTGTTATTTTTTTCAATTTAAAGAATATTGTTTTAAAAATATTGTCCTAATCAATCCTCGAGTTCTTGTAGAGTTAGAATTTATAGCTTCAAAAAAAAATATTTCTTTTTATAAGCACCGCGTCTTACTTCCCGTTCAGGATATACGCCTATGTACTGATTACTATAATGTGTCAAGGATTAGGAAGTTTACATTTTGAGGAAGTGTACCCTCATTTTTGTGGATGGAGAATGGAAAACAATTTAGGAAAAAATCGCCTCAGTATACCTGACCTGGATCTAACTCCGATCTCACAGTCTTTGGAAGTCTTAATTTATCGCAAGAGTAGCGCCTTAGACCATGCGGCCACCGAAGTAGGTTCATTACTAAAACAGTTTCAATATAATTATATACGTAAATGCATGTGATTTGAAATTGCCCTGACAGTTATATAAAAGTTACTAAAACACTTATCGTATATTCATACGTAGAGTCAATTGATTTGTAACTGTCTCTTTTCAGAGATGGTATCAATAGATAACACTAAGAACATACTAAAATGTTATCATTGTATCGCAAACAAGATTGTATTTTCTTAAATTTATTATTATTATTAGCACCAGGTCTTACTGCCCGTTCGGGTTATACGCACTTACGCTAATGTGTAATGGTAGGGTGATTGTGAGATGAAATGGAGGACCTACAGTTTAACGTGGAATCCGAACCACGGCGGAGGCCTGGCATTCCCCACATTCACAAGATGTCTTGTCAGAGGTGAAGGAAGGGTTTGGCAATCAGATAAATATGTGCCGGGACCGAGGATTGAACTCTTGCCGCCAGCACAAAAGTCTGACACCTTACCCCCTAGACCACCAGGTCACCGCCTTCTTAAATTTGCTACCGACAAAAATATACTATACATAATCGATTTCCTTGTAAAAACTTGTGTTGGACAGTCAAATACAGAAAGGAAGAAAGATTTTGACAGATATAAAAGTGTCTTAATCCAATTTTCATATAGTGATACGTGAAGCTATGTAAATTCCAGCTGTCCCCTTTATAATAATACTAATAGTATACCAGAGTGTGATCAAAATAAATTTTTGCACTTGGGGTTACTCTTAACTTGGCCCCCCCTTGGGCTAGGGTGCAAAACGGTGGTACATTTAAATTTTAATTCTGATGGGGAGGGGGGGGGGGGCAACTTAAGGGATCTGCTAGCCTAGGCATTCGGAATCGTCTTGTTATTCGGATGGTACAACCTTTAGACAATGGCGTCGACTGTTTCCAATTGTGTTGCTGTTCTTGAAGTTTCCAAGAGAGGGGTTTAGATAACCAACTGTTAGTTTTGACTTGAGGACTTCAACTTGAATTTCATCAGCAATTTTGTTATTAAACCACAAGATTTGTAATCTAACTCAACCTACGTGCGTTATGGACTTTCATAAACTCTACGTTATTTCAGAAATGTTGTTTGTTATTCTAAAATACGGATCAAACTACAATATAGGCTGAAGGTATTAACATGTCCCTATATAATTATAAATAAATATATAATCTTAAGCTTTATACTATTTAAAAAATGTATTAGAGAGTACATTCAGTTCATTTTCAAGGACTTTTAAGTGGATTGTTCTTTACGCAAACATATTGTAATTTTTTTAATAGGGTTGATTAGCAATTTTTGTGATGGTTGATCGATGGTTTTGATTGTTGAGATGTTTCAGAACTGACATTCTAAAAATAAATACTATCCTGGAAATATATTTCCCTCTAATTAAGAGATGCTCTTAGACACCAAACAACAGCGTTGATTTTATTATTTTGCTAGGATGGACTCTCAGGCCAATATTGAACCTCATGGGATAGAACCATTGTTCTCTGACCTGTACAGTAGCCTTATGGCTTCTTTGGTGCTGACTGACAGCTCACAGCTGACAAATAAAAGCTTTGAAAAGTTACCAGACTGAATTATGTATCCCTACACCGAACCATTTGATCTACAAAAACATGTGTTTAGCAGCTGTCACTTCTGACGGTCAAAATTTAGGTATTATACCTAAATGTTGACTGTCAGAAGTCAGCTGTGAGCTGTCAGTCAGCACCAAAGACGCCATGGGGCTACTGTAGTTGAGCCCATTAGAGATACTGTTCAATCCATACTTGTCAAGGATCAATAAGACTTGTTAATATAGGGCGTATGAACTCGCACGTTAAAGCAACAGTACTCTGAAGTAATTGGCCCCGAGGCGTGTTCGGGCCCACCTTGCAGTAGGTGCGTGCTAGAAGAGCCCATGAGGTTTGAAGACTTGTATTGATTGCTGGGTGGCAGTATCGAGGTGGAGAGGGGGAGGGGGGGCTACGTACGTGAGTGAGGTGTGAGGATGTGGTTTGTTTGTCCGGAGTCTGGACTAACTGCGGCGGCTATGTCCAGAATAGGTAATGGACCGCTCTAAGGCTGCGCTTAGGGACGAGGGCGTAGCTGCAAATCAGGATGGGATAACATGTCCTCCTTTGGATCAATGGAATTACTCCTCTCCCTATCGGGCGGTGGTGGGGGGAGGGGGAAGGAGCGGCTATTCATGTTAAGTGCCAGTAGTAACATGAATGATCAATTGAGAGATATAATTTGATCTTAATTAGTGAGGTCTAGCCAATTTTGAGTCATTTAAAACAGGAACAGACTCCTCAATAAGTCTCCGACCCCATCACCTTTGACGATCAGTCAACGCGAGCTGTTTAATCTCAGTTTGGAAACCTCCTGAAGGTATATTTGTGGGAAAGGCCCTTGCTTAGGGAGTTATGACATCTAAAACGCCGATAGCAACTTTCTTATGATCTGTGTTAAAATCACGAATTGATTGGACTCGCCTAGGAGACGGAGGTTTTCCCCCTATGGCCGCCCTCGGTGGCGTAGTTGGCTAACGCTCTATATTCGTGTTGAGCTAGACTGGCAAGGATGGGGAGATCGAGGTTCGACTCTCGCTCAGGTGAACTGGGGTGGTGGTTTTCCTTAAATGGTTTTCTACTCTTCCTCCACACAAATGCGGGTCCACTTCTTCTATATTCAACCTTCCCAATTCCCAATCGTATAACCCAGACAGGTAGTAGGACATGGTGCTAAGTATTATTATTATTATTATTATTATTATTATTAAGTTTTCCTCTAAGACGTGTTACACGTCCTAGTTTTAGTGACCGTTCCCCTTTTATCGAGGAAAAATACTACGACTTTTTATTTTAACTCCACCGCGTCCTGTTTCCTGAGCTAGTTCTGGAGTTCGGTAAAAGGATTCAGCAGAGCTTTGTCCCAAGATATATTGTCTAGGCTATGCGGTTTCTTCATACACTTAAAAACATCTGAGTGCTGTGACCTCCTTTTCAAGTCTGAAAACAGCTACGTCCTCAACTCAGGTTAGTTTTGAGTTAATCCATACATTGTTATTCATTCAGTGAATGAAATAATAATAATAATAATAATAATAATAATAATAATAATAAAGGGGACCTGGTGGTCTAGGGGTAAGGTGTCAGACTTCTATGCTGGGGGTCCGTGGTTCAATCCTCGGTCCCGGCACAGATTTATCTAATTACCAAACACCTTCCTTCACCTCTGACAAGACATCTTGTGAATGTGGGGAATGCCAGACCTCCACTGTGGTTTGGATCCCACGTTAAACTGTAGCTCCTCCATTTCATCTCACAATCACCCTACCATTACACACTAGCGTAAGTGCGTATAACCTGAACGGGTAGTAAGACGCGGTGCTAATAATAATAATAATAATAATAATAATAATAATAAAGAGTCATCAGTTTCTGATACCACGCTTATAGAGAACTCAAAATTACTTTTATTGGACTTACTTCTATACCCAATTAGAATTAAAAACTTAAACCTGACTCGGGATTAAAAATAACCGAAATTAGACAGTTTTTTGTGTAACGGTTTAGCCTATTTGTTCATCTCACGAGGCCGTTAACTCCCTGATCATTGATAACGACATGGGGTAGAAAATACGACTTGCAAATGGAAATTTCATGTTATATAATATAATTCGATTCAATATAAAGTGAAGTTCTTAGCATATTAAATAAAGTCCATTGAAGACTCATTTTATTTGGTTCAGTCAGTTAAAAAAAAAGTTTTATTCGTTATATAAATAACAGTTAAAACGCAAGTCGTTAATTTATTTTATCATAACTGAAGAACCCAGAGTTGTCAGGGTGAAATGTTTGTAATTCAGGACCTACTGATTGTGCGTGGAAAGTAACTTTAAAGTTAGTGCTTTAAAAGTCTTGCGCTGCTCGGGGCCTGACTCGGTTTTTAATTTAATTTAAAAATATATTTAAAATTTAAAATTCTGGCTTTAAAATGCACATGTTTATGCACATAAGATACGATTTTTTTTAGAATTTAAGACTTCTGTGTGAGGGAGATAGCTTGCAATGTTCATGACAGACATATTCATTTTATTTATATAGATAAAAATACTTTTATTTTTACCCTTTTTGAAATCGTTTGAATATCATAAACAATATTTTTACAGCAACACCATTGATATAAATGTTTATTTGTTTGTTATATATGATGCACTTATTTTATTTTGTACTTCAAATAATAAAACTACTCTTAGCGCGTCCTACATTTACTTTAAACGGTTCATTTTATACGAAATACCAGTGTATCATGACTAGATTGCAATAAAAAAATACATCTACCGGAACAAACTTCCATCAAAATGCTCTGTGCACAGAACTACAGCCAGCAATGGCAGCTTTTTTGATTTTAATAGGAAAGAGTTTGTTTTTGATGAGTTTGAAATCAAATACTACAAAATTTATTCCCAAGAGCCATGATTCTGGCACTAATGATGTCCGAACATTTGGCATAATTAGTTTCCATTACAAATGGTCAACCATGGTTAAATTTATACTTTATTTTGTAATTGTTGCACACTTCACTATTTTACTTGTTTATAATAATTAAAACACTTAAATAGTTATGACTGTTTAGGATTTTATTATTATTATTATTATTATTAGCATCGCGTCTTACTACCCGTTCAGGTTATGCTCACTTACGCTAATGTGTAATGGAAGGGTGATTGTGATATGAAATGGAGGACGCTAATGTGTAATGGAAGGGTGATTGTGATATGAAATGGAGGACCTACAGTTTAACGTGGAATCCGAACCACGGTGGAGGCCTGGCACTCCCCACATTCACAAGATGTCTTGTCAGAGGTGAAGGAAGGGTTTGGTAATCAGATATATCTGGGCCGGGACCTGGGATTGAACCCCGACTGCCAGCACATAAGTCTGACACCTTACCCCTAGACCGCCAAGTCACCAGGATTTAATTAATTATGTGCTTATTCTATTTTAAATATTTTTTTATCTAACAAAAATTTATCTGAAAAATTAAGAAACCTTTTTGGACCAATAAAGGCAAACTTTCATTAACTAGGTGGAATAAAAAAAAAGGTTTGTTTAATATCATACCACAATACGAGATTGTAGGCAAATAATCTGAAACTATAAATTAGGGGAAGAAAAAAAACGTTGGGGAGTACCTTGTTTTTATGAATCTAACATTTAATTAGCTGTCATTGGGTAAATTCTATGTCTGCTTGGACCATTTAGGTTGTATAATGAACTAGACTGCCGATAACGGTGAGATCGTGGTTCGAATCTTAATCCGTTACACTGAGGGTGGTTTTCCATAAACGGTTTTCCACTCTTCCTCAACGCAAATTCTGATATATTTACTCTAAATTCAATCATTCTCACCCATTATATATTTGCATAATTAGTTAATCTGCTTAGAGCCCGCACATATATGATTTTTTCTTAAAGTTAGTATTAATAATTTTATAATCTATTCTATCTGAGCTGATCATAACTCTTGGACATAATTGTTTATATGCATCTAAGATGTGGGGAATGCCAGGCTTCCACCGTGGTTCGGATCCCACCTTAAACTGTAGGTCCTCCATTTGGTCTCACGATCACCCTACCATTACACATTAGCGTAAGTGCGTATAACCCGAACGGGTAGTAAGACGCGGTGCTAATAATAATAATAAATAATAATAATAATAATAATATATGCAACTAAGCAATCTTTTCCTATTCAAAGTATATAAAGAATGTTACGACAAATAAAAAATTTGTGATGTTAAAATACCACGATCGAAAGCCAGTGTAATGGGATTTTTCTTTCATTCAGGACACTATAATCACTGGATCACTGTCTTTCCTTACTTGTTCAAGGTCAAAAGTTTAACTTTGAAACACGCCATTGAAAGATTTTAGCTAAGGTGATGGATTCAGTGTGGACGCTACATGGGTTTTAGATCAAGGAAAAAAGTCTTGAAATCCTCTTTTCCCATTTATTTTCACTAAAACCACATACTTCCATAAATAAAAAATAAAAAATCTATCTTTACCTTTGAGTTGTAGATATTTGTCAAAATATAAGCCTACATAGACAAATAGAAATAATCATAGGTACGAACATAAATAATATTATGTGACCGTTTACTTGTTCTTTTTTAAGGTCTGTTTATTAAATCATGATTTTTCTTTCTTAGTTATAGTTGGAAAACTTTTCGAGTAAAGGTGAAAAATATTACATTAGGAAATCATATCTTGACTTGATGCTCCGTGATGCGTAGGAAAAAAATTGATAATCAAGCCTTACATCTTCTCGCTCCACTCTTATTTAATCAACATCGCAATACAGCGTCACTCAATGAACTCAATTCGATGGAAACCACTTGAATATTCAAGTTAACAGACTTACCAATTCATTTTTGGATAAAGTTATTTTACTTAAAAGGTAAATAATATAAATTAAACCAATCTGCAGTGAATTTCGGTGCAGTATCTGGGTATAAATTATTCATATCATAAGCTACCTGGTTAACCTATGAATGATCTATCCTGTAAAAATACGATTATACTTCTTCCCTCTATTGACTACAAAAATGAAATTGATCTTTTGGGCATTCCCCATTCTTTAAAAACAGACGTCTCAGCTCTCTTGACCAGAGCAATAGAATCGATCTTCTGGGAATCCCCCATTTTTTAAAAACAGACGTCTCAGCTCTCTTGACCAGAGCAATAGAATCAATCTTCTGGGCACCCCCCATTTTTTTAAAACAGACGTCTCAGCTCTCTTGACCAGAGCAATAGAATCGATCTTCTGGGAATCCCCCATTTTTTTAAAACAGACGTCTCAGCTCTCTTGACCAGAACAACGTAATTGGATTATATATTATGGTTCTGTGGTTGAGAATTGGTAGGCACAGCTAAGTTCTCTGGTTTGGGTTTAGTGTGTCATTTCGTGTCTAAAGCGTGTTTAGATTTCAGCAGCATGGCTACACACCTGAAGATGGTGCAATGTATTGATTTGGACTAATCTAAATTATGTAAAATGTCATGGATGAAGGTAATTTTTCTTTAAAGTAATATAGGTAGAGTATCCTTTTAAGATTCATCCATGAACAAACACGCGTTTCTCAGAATGAGGTGAAAGGGACTTCACCCTAAAATATATTTTTTTACACCTTCTTTCTTGTTAAAATATCTACTGCGTTGCTTCCTGTTAAAGGAAAAAGTTCACGCCATTTCTCTATACCAATAAGAAACTAGCTCTCCCAAAATGTGTCGCCAGGACTCTCTCTATTGGTTAGTTTTTACATTGTTTACCAGGGGAGAAAATGCAAGGCGTATGTCATATATAAACCATAGTGCGTATGTTTACAATATAGCAATATCATTTTGACGACGACGACGATGGGGAGGACGATCCCCGGGACCTTGCTCACAGTCCAACACATTATAATATAAGTCACTTCAATATCACAAGTGTACAGTGATAACAAACATTTAACTGAAATATGTGCAAATAATTTACTGGTGTAATTAAAATAAACCGTGTGTGAAATA